>BHDV01052228.1:667508-692786 GCA_005406045.1 Adoxophyes honmai | reverse complement strand
ACTCATGCTATCCCGGTACTTTTAAATCAAAAATCTGCTCATTCATTGTCTCAGGCGGAACAAAGTTCGCCGGGTCCGCTAGTTAAAAATAAACTATTAGATAGACGCTTGAAAGAGTCAAAGTATATTAAGTTGTATATGTACTAAAAGTGTAGTAAATAATTAGATTACAATAAAATAAATATTCAAGGGCGGCTCCAATACAAAAATATGATGTTTTGCATACGCAACGATTCGTTTGCTCTGCCTATCCTATTTGGAATTCAGGCGTGATCATGTTACTTACTTTGTAGTTTGCTATTTGTTTATACCACTGATGAAACCTATCTAAAATACAGCAAAAATCGCCAAAATTCAAATTACTAAAATAAGGAGTATTTTTATAAGTATTTTTCTACTTCATCCAATCATCCAATCCTTACTAATTTACGGGCACTAAACCAATCAACCAAAGTAACCACACAATCAAGTTGCACAAACTCACCCAAAAACAATCGCCACACCAAAAACAAAACACTGTCGTTCACTATTCAAACATAGTTGTCAAAAACACAGCACACACTCAAAGCACTGACGTCCACTTCAGCCACTAGCCGCAAGCGCAATGCTTGTTTACCGGGCTTGCCTCGTGCGCTACCCGTCCCCCAAACCATAGTTTACCTTAGTAACTTAAAGCAGAACACATTTTCACTCAAATCGAAAGCATAGTTCACTTTCCAGACAACGTGTGTTGTTTTGGTAGTTTTTTTGCGTGAATTGAAAATTGCGTACGCACGTTTTGATTGGGTTTTTGTGATATATTATGATTGAATTAAAATGTGGATGGTTAAAAGGGATAAATAAAAGTATGGTGCGTGGTTGGACGTTTGGTTATTTAATTGCGGAAGTAGAATTCTTTATATACTTACAAAGTGGCATGTAAATCGTGTTAGAAATTATGAAAATGTAATTCAATATATTTAACTAATCCCGATGAACTACCTTTTTGCCTTATCTAATAATCATTTTTAATCGGATTAGACTATTGTTTAGGCAACTATAAAAATAAACTTGAAATAATAGTTAAAAATTGTGAAATATAGGTACTTAGTAAGTTAGCGATAATGAATTACTTTTGAAAAATGTCTCATCCAAGATAATTATATTCTTTGCGAATACATCAATGAAATTTATTATAATAAAATGTAATTTTCATTTTCTTTTTTATGAGTACCGTAAAAGTGTGCAACATTGCCTATATGATGCAACTTTGCCTGATTTGAAAAACTGCTATTATTTACCAAAAGGCTATGTATTTTTATGATTGGGTAAAAGGAGAAATACCGTTTACCCAATAATTATAAAAATACATAGCCGTTTGGTAAATAATAGCAGTTTTTCAAATCAGGCAAAGTTGCATCATATAGGCAATGTTGCACACTTTTACGGTATTGAATTTTATAAAAAAATCATGACAGCTATGGAAACTGTTTAATTTTCTAATTAAGTGCTAAATTACTAAAACACGGATACTTGCCTACAATTTTTATGTACTTAAGTACTAAATCACAACGCCACTAAACTTACGTTTTTTGATGAATTCTTAAGTGATGATCTTCGCAAGGCCGGCAAGAGCTGGATGAATGTCCGAAGATCGGGCTCCATAGCTTACCATAGGAGGCCTATGTCCAACAGTGGATGAGTATTGGCTAATGAAGTCCCACATGACATGACACTATTTACTCATAGAGAAAATCTACCAGACAAGCAATGAATATCGATGGAAAAACAATAACCTGATACCTTAGACCGATTTCGAATGCTAATTATGGAAATCTGAAGCAGTGAGAGTAATATACACAACAAATCAACGGCAACGTTCGAACCTTGTCTTAGTGAAAATTCTCAATTTTGCAAGGTCGTTTTAAGCGGACTGTTACTGTGACAGAGTTGTAATTTCGAGTAGATCTACTTCACACCCACGCGCAATTGCATTTAAGATCGGGAGCGGCGTGCGTCAACATTAGTTCATTACTTCAAGTTTCTCTGGTGTTAAAATATTGGGTAGGATTGCGTTATCGGCGAACGGATGTTTATACGAGTATTTCTGGATTATTTAGATACGGGGAGAATGGCGATTATTTTCCCAAAATCGTTTTTTCTAATAGCAATTTTTCCATTCGCATTTTTTCCCAAATTTTTTTTACCCTGTTTAGTTTTTTACTAAAGCTTATTTTTAAAGTAGCATCTTTTCCCAGTTAGAATCGACACAGAAACAGTGTCGACGGAGCTCCGCTCACCGCGGAGCTCCTATTTCTACGTTATTTTGGCCCCCGGGCCGATGAAAACTAAACATACCTAACCTAAACCTACCTACGTTTCTGTGTCGATTCTAACAAGGAAAAGAAGCTACTTTGAAAATAAGCTTTAGTAAAAACTAAAGTTGGGAAAAAGAAATTTGGGAAAAAAATGCGAATGGAAAATTTGCTATTAGAAAAAACGATTTTGAGAAAATAATTGCCATCCCCGATACGGGGGAGTGTGTCAAGCCAAGTTCAAGTAACGTAAGTAAGAAATGGCGAGTAGTGTGTGGTATTTATTACACGAACTATTTGGAGCCATTTTAGACCCCCTCACAACTCAAGAAGTATTTCGTATTAACGTGTCAAAGTTTGCCATGTGGTATCGGGTTAAGAATAATACCTCTTCATGTCTTCTGTGGATGTCGTAAGAGGTGACTAAGGATATATGTTAAAGCAATTTAAGGCGATGGGTTACAAAGTTGTCACAATAGTATATTGTATATTTTAACTTCGCCCGTGTGGTGCCGGGTTAGAATAGCACCTCCCCCTTTCTTCCCGTGGGTGTCGTAAGAGTCGACTCTGGGAAAGGGTTAGTGTATTGTGGGCGATGGGCTAGCAACCTGTCACTGCAATATCACGTTTAACCATCTGGATATCCTGAAATTGCTAGACGTGGCACTGAATTTTTGAATTCATGTGCTCTGCCTACCCCTCTCGGGAATACAGGCGTGAGAATATGTATGTATGTATGTATATTTTAACTTAAAAACTAAAAATATGCTAGAACTAGCTGCGAAGCGTGATTTTGTCCACATGGCATTTTGTGTGCTCTGCCCACTCCATTTGATAATACAGGCATACATCACGCTTGTGTTATGAAGTAAGGTAGGCAGAGCACACAAAACGATGCATAGTCAAAACTTTTAGCAAGATTTTTGGCATACGAATTTACGTAGATAAAGTTATAAGACATTCTGTTGATGATGTTGATAATCATGGACCTATCTGAATCATAGCTATCTCGCATCTAGTGCTTAAAAACGTAATAACAAGGTGTTATCGGGGACGCCACTTAACGGTGGGAGCGTCTCCCATTGTTCTGAGCATGGGAAGTATCGTTCCGCGAAACCTCGTTGCGAACACCTCTTTACGATGTAATTTTAGAGTGATTTGTTGCACGGGTCAATGGTTTTGACTGAGTTGGCTTTTAGAATAAACTAGGAATTTTCATGTTATTTTTTGTGAAGTTTGGAACAGTTGAATCGGGTTTTTTTTGTTGAGCGTTGCCATGGTGGGTCAGGAATCAATCGGTCACAGTGGTCGCCAATAAACTTGGCCAAAGTTTAAGTGGTGGGTACCCCGCATCGTTTTTCCAGGTAAAAGCAATGCGTGAACTTAAAATCTAGCCAAATTTAACTAACCGCTATGCTATAGAGCACTACTATGCTAATAAGAACGCAATGCATAAAATTTAGTTGGTGAGTTATTTCTCAAAATCAAAACCAAAAATTTGTTCATGTAAGTAGCCCGTAAGGGGATATTTTGTACATTTTTTTTTAGTCTAACTGGTGCGAATGATCGGGCTAGCAACCAGTCACCGTTATAGTTACCTCTTTTACACATATCACTCGTGTATTCACAAAGATATACACGAAACGCTAAAAAACCAAGACCTCACCTTTCGTGGCCAGTTCTAGCATATTTTAAGGTTGGCAAGTATAACAGAGATAGGTTCTTAGCCTAGAATATACCTTAACCTATTTCCTAAGTCGACTCTTACTACAACATCCTTATGCTCTTCAAGCACACTTGCTAATCTTGCGTCGTTTTGCACTTGTGACCCACAGCGACGCACGCGCTGAATCTGATTATGGAGAATTTGCTTTCTACTCATCTGTGTGCTGTGCACATAGCATGCGAATATAATTAACATTGAGTGGTGAGCTTGTGTGTATATTCTAACGAAGTTCTAACGTTACACACTAAACTCTTAAGCATGTCACACACTAAGCATAAATACGTATACGATAAGATATCTGTATCTGAACGGATATCTATTCTGTCAATATCGCTTTCTATACAATTCAATGAGCTAACACTAACACACACAGCGCAGATTTAACAGACATAATAATACTATGGAACGATGGCATTTATACGCAGATAAAATATTATTGTAGCTATCTGCTTAGTCTGTGACCTATGACACATTTTACGCCTTCCGCACATGGAGCTACTGAAAAAGAACTAGTTTTACAGACTGAAATTAGAAAAATGTTGCTAAAGAAAGGTTGGCCATAAAATTTTCCAGATGAGGAAATATTTTTAGACTGTGGCGTGACTGTGGGAGAAATGGAGAGGTGATATTCTAAACCCAACACCACACGGAATTAGGTAAACGGAAATGTTAAAAATTATTTTTCTACGATTTATTACTAACAGTGTTAATTCGACATGTTATAAGTTGCTAAGAAAAGTGAAATAGTCATGGTAGCTGCGTTTCGTTTGCTCTGCCTACCCCATTTGGAAAGAAAAGCGTGTTTTTTATGTGATGTGCATTTTGCTATCGACGTATAAAAACCACGGATAGCATTTAAACTTAATATTTCAAACGAACTAACATCTTACGTCAGATACAAACTTACTCTACTCTCTCATATCTAGTTAAGGTATTTAGAATGCCGTCATTTGGTTAAGTAACTTTTAACAATAGTTTATTGTTGGCTTAGCTATGATTGAGAAGAAATCGTATCTCATTCGATTCAGAATCTCTCAATATAAAAGCATGACGTTGCGTTAAATCCGTAACAAAATACGGTTTGACATACAGCCGGGTGGATAGGGAAGCGAAACACAATCTTAGTTTGTGAAATGAATGCCGAACTTACAATTTTTACAAGCTTTAATTTAGTTTTTTAATTCTTCTTCTTCTAATTTAGTTTTATAATTTAATTTTAGCTTTAATTTAATTTAGTCCCGTGTGGTGCCGGGTTAGAATAGCACCTCCCCCTTTCTTCCCGTGGGTGTCGTAAGAGTCGACTCTGGGAAAGGGTTAGTGTATTGTAGGCGATGGGCTAGCAACCTGTTACTGCGATATCACGTTTAACCATCTGGTTGCCCTGAAATTGCTAAACGTGGCACTGGATTTTTGAATTCATGCGCTCTGCCTACCCCTCTTGGGAAAACAGGCGTGAAAATATGTAAAATTAACATGTAGTATGTTAATTTTACGTGTTTTTTTTTTCTAGGGCCTGTTCGACGGCCTCCCCAGCAGTGTGTCCACCGCATCGTGCCCGGCGCGCGCGCCGCCCTATATACAATGTCATTGTCACTGTCACAGAGTCACGTACGAGAACAGTAGGCCCACTTTGTTTCCGAATGTAGATTGAAAAACACCTGCTGTTGATCGTTTTTTGCGACAAACTGATTAACTGTGGTATCTAAAGCTTCTGGTACTTACAGTGAAGGAATTCGATGAGTTTTACTTTTGGATCTTTTCGATATAGTCATAATGAAAATGCCTTATTACGCACAATAACAACATTGTGTGAGACTCATCCGTAGTGAAATGAACCGGATACACTTGCGTGTTCATGTCGAGATTAGCTCGACGTGTTTCGGGCCAATTCTTGACCCATCGTCGGGAACAATGCTTCACAGATGAGTCTCGGATTGGCCCGAAATAAGCCGAGCTAAACTCGATGTAAAGACGTGAGTTGAGTACATCCGTCTACAAAATATCAAAAGTTTGATGTCGAGATAGTGGTAGCAAAATATTAAATTTTTACAAAGTTTTAACTAAGTAAAGATGTTTTAAAATAACGTGACTTGCAATCTTACAGTCAACACAACCACAAATTAAATTCATTAGCTAATAATTAAACCTATCAGTCCATCACCAGTAATCTACTTAATTAATCATGTCCACTAATTAAGCAATGAATCCGTCTCTTAAAGATATTGCATGTTCTTTTCAATTAGCTATTATTTATTTTACTTTTCAATTGTAACTTCTGGGCTTTTGGAAATAAGACTGATTTTTAATTGCTTGAACATGGAACATACATATATAACCTTTTTTGTGCCGAGTTAGCTATATAACACGGTAGCGGTAGGTATATCTTTATAGCATAGTGGTGCTTCCATAAAGATTTTAATCTATTGAATGGAAGTGTTAATCAGATGTGGGGTATAGTAATTTGTCATGGTAATTAGAGTTTATTAGATTTCTATCGTCCATTTCATTCTTATGATGATATAGGGAACTACAAACTATGTATCTAGAAATCATTCAATCAAAAGCAAAGATCAATATTTCGTGCCTTCTACCAATTAAGCGCCAATTTTGAAAACATAATAATATCTAAATAATAAGAAGCCTATTCTTCGTAATTTACTTTTCTATTTAAAAGTTTAGTACATTTAGTACAAAAATACTTGCTGCTTTTTCTTGTGCTGCCATCTTTGGATAAGACACGAAAACTAACAAGCTAATGCCAGCGCCTGGTCACAACAATGTTATTGCCGTTCACTACTAAACTCTCGCGCTAAGAACTTCCACTACTCTCCAAAAGATGGCGCTGTGAACACTTTAAAAATTTTGCACATAAGTAACAACGTACTATCACTTCAAAGTAGTTTAAAGTGGCGAAATTCCTATCCCAAACATAGTAAAGGGGAAGGCAGGAAGTACGAAATTAAAGATACAAAACACACGTGTATGTATTTTAGAAGAACAACAAGTCATCAAATATTTCCACTGAACAAACAAGCTTGTCAAATATTAGTTTCCCGGGGCAAGACAAGTCGGCAGCTCGAACGTTTACAACATCGTGCCCAATCTCCCCAGGACATCAAAACAATAGTCAATATTTGCCAGTTCGAGTACTTTTTTGTTGACTCCGATTATTTCGTCATTTGTTTTTAGGGCTTTGCGCGTGAGGAATGGCTTTCCCCGTGATAGTTTCGAGGAAACGAATTTCTGTTATAGTTTTTTTGACGGCGGTATAAGATTAGGCGTAGGCGTCATGTTTTTCTGTGTCGGGTTTAAATAACACCTCTTTATTGCTTAGACTTAGGAATATTTTAGGTGTCAGGCTAGCAACTTATCACTATTGTACCATTTTACTTAAATCTAATAAATATATTAGAAGTGTTAGGGCGCTTGTGCACTACCATGAATTTTCCGGTCCGGCCGTCCGGTTTTTTAAGGTCTCTCGCGCCGCCCCGCTCACGCCAATACAATTTAATGGAAGAGCAAGCGAGACGAGAACTCAATGAAAAAGCCGGACCGTAAAATTCATGGTAGTGCACAAACGCCCTTACTGTGACACAGTTATATGATTTTGTCTATGTAGCGTTTCGTGTACAGCAGGCTGCAAAATTGCATGGACAGCTTAGAGGCGGCAATCGTTTGGCGTCTAAAGCCGTGTTTTCATAGCCATCACTAGATGGCGCTTTAGCTGCGACTAAACCGTTGTGATCATGTTTCACTAGATGGCGCTGTGCCCGATATGCTGCATAAATGGAAGATTACACACCTTTTTATACGAATTTATGTTTTTATAGATTTTTACGTTATCCTTGGTTCTTTGAATTATATATTATACTTTTTTTTCCATAATTTCCAGCGTCTTTATTTACAATCCTAACACTACAATTATAGCATTATTTTGCAAGGCTTTCAACAAAGCCAAGTGGCTTCATGGATCGGTATAGGACTAAACTATCACAAGCGTAAAGGTGACTCCGGATCGATTCCTACGTGTGGAACTTTTTGTTTTTTTTATTTATTTTATTTTTATAAAATATATTTATCACTTTTAATTCTAAATATGAATCTGTATTTATCTTTGAACAGAGGATTAAATAAAACCAGCGTTTGACATAAAACAGTTTACTTAAATCATTCAAGAGCTGATTCTCAATAATTTATCGTTTTTAATAGAACAAAAACCATTTGTGTGTAAATTTATTGAGGTTTTATAGCTTAAGTATTCGTTTCCAGAATTGGAAAGATGATTGAAGCTTTACCACAATAAAAATACACAATTTTAAGAGCGACTACATTTTAAAATTGCATGTCCTGGTTAACATAACATATAATGCACAATATTGATAAATAATTAACTCACATTCTCTTTGAAGTAATGATCACTTGGCATTAGTTCACATTTTGAATAACAACACACCACGTTCACATTTTAAAATACTAAATAAGTAGATTTCCTGGCGTGAAATAACGTTTGATTTGACTACATGGATGGTGATTAAGGTTGTAGATTTCTTCGTTAAGCGGAGCACGACGAATGATAGTCATACTGTATCAAACACATTTTGCGTGGCGGTTGGTTGGAATAACATCATCAGTGCCGTAACTAGTCTTTTATGCGCCCGGTGCGAGCTTCCAAAACTGCGCCCTTGAAGATATTGTTCTGGTCATTTCTGTGCCTCTCCAGGGTCTGCGCCCTGTGCCTGGGCACCGCTGGCACCGCCCCAGTTACGGCACTGAACATCATATTCTTCGTGATTCTTCGAGTGTAGGGCAAGGTATAACTAATGCTGCATAGGCATAGCGTCTAAGAGACGGTGTCTGCCGGGCCTCGACTTCATAATTATTTCCAAACCCAAAAAACGATCCGATTACCGCTGTAACAAACGACAGAGTTAGTTTTTTTGTTTTAAGTGTCATCAAAAATGAATTCACAAATTTATCATTTAGTAGACATCGTTAGTAGAAAGAATACTTACGGTTCAACTAGCGACTTCTTACAAAAAAATTCATTCATCTTGTAATGTAATAATTATGTGCGACATGAAATAATTAAACATAATGCTGCCTCAAGAACTTATATTTCTGTCGAATAAACGCACATAAGCAATGAGCAAATCAATTCATAAATAAAATCTTATTAGCTCACATAACTTGTTTGTTGAAATGGATCTGATATTATGTTTTCTCTTCAACCTACCTTCAATCTTATTATCTTGAATCTACCCTCTTAATTTTTAGTCAACATGAAGTTGCGTTCTTATTGGAATGTCGTTAAGGTCTAATTGACTGAGTTAACAATAGTGATAGTAAATTTCGCTATTATGTGTAACTGCTCCGTGGCTAATACGAAAACTGCACTATTATAAATCTGCAACGTTCTTAGGCGATCAGGGTTCGAATCCTCGCTGTGGTTATAAATTATTGTTTTTTCTAAATCGGACATTTGGAGTGTTTTGAAATAAAGATTTCAAGTTCTCAAATATGTTTATTAAAAAATAAAAAAACGTGGAAATTGTGGCATCTTGTAGTAATTGACTAAAATTATGTAGACGAAGAGGAAAGATACCAAAAATATTGAAATGAGAATCGATTTTTTTTTTTAAATATATTGGATGTTACAACGCCATCTAGTAGAAAATCATCGAACTAATACGGCTTATTGTTAGTTAGCTGCCTAACGCTGTTTGCACGGCGTAAATAGTTTCAAACGATCTTGATTTGGTTTTGTCCATGCACTTTTGCTTCTTAGTGTACACTTCTTACCCCATTTGAGAATACAGGCGTGATGTATGTGTTATGTATTAATACATCTACGCCCCCACTGTTAGCGACATCAAAATGATCTGCAGTCGGCTGACGTTTGTCTGCTTCTCGGAGTAGTGTCCCTAATATCGTATCGTCAACATAAATACCAAAGCCAAATATCGTCAACGACTCGTTACTGTTGTATACCAACAGTCTGTACAAGGTGAGAGTCATGTAGAGAGGATGGATGAAAGAAGATTGACTAAACAGATCTATGCTGGAAGTGTGAATGGATGTGTTGGAAGGGGAAGACCTAGACGGACTTTCCGTGACCAAATCGCGGACGTTTTAGAAACAGGTCAGGTCAAGAGTACTCGAAATCGACGAGCATGTATGAAGAAACTAATGAATAATGGATGAAGCAAAAAGAGGTATGTCAGGATCATAGTAAGTGGAACAAAGTGGTCTCTGTTTACCCCTGTGGGAAAGAGGCGTGACGGCATGTATGTATGCAAGGGCGTACCCAGGTTCTTGCCCCCCAAATCAGATTTTTATAAGCTACTTATTAGTAAAGAATAAAAAAACTGCCAAGTGCGATATTTAATTTGTAGGGACGTCAACATTATCCAGGGGGGGGCAGCTGCCCCCCCTGCCCCTCCTCGGTACGCCCATGTATGTATGTATGTATGTATACAAGGTGGCCAGAAATCGACCGTGAATATATGAACCAGTGGTCGGATATACCCGTCTGAAACCCTGTGAAGTTTTTGTCGGAATTTTCATGTAAAAAAAAAATGAAAATTTGAAAAAAATTGCCCAGTGTTTTGTTCTCTGCCTCTTTGTCAGCGTACGTGCCGATTAACGGGACTTGCGTACGTGACATTAGGTAAAACGACGGCCGCAATGATCTGAATAATGATGAAACATCTATCTATCTCCTACAAGGTTAATAATGACAACTTTGAGAAGCCTTTACTACCATGAAAATTATGGTTAAAATATTTACGGTTTTCACCTAGAAATTATTTCCTCATTAATTATATTTACAAATTAAACACGAATTCCTAAATTAAACACAAGAATCATTCACGGACCTCAGCAAATGTTTATAGGCTGCCCCAAACAAAAGAAGTGTGAACATAATTATATTCGA
This sequence comes from Adoxophyes honmai, assembly GCA_005406045.1. Lineage (NCBI taxonomy): Eukaryota > Metazoa > Arthropoda > Insecta > Lepidoptera > Tortricidae > Adoxophyes > Adoxophyes honmai. Next base: position 681,832 of record BHDV01052228.1, on the reverse strand, counting down.
CACACTCCCTTCGCCCTAAACATACATACTTAATTCATTTGGAAGTCAACGGCTTAATGGCCATTTTATTTGCCAAAACATGCCGAGTTTTGTTACACTTCTGGGTATACTATATGCCGTGGTTTTGCTTGAATATGCGTATGAAGAGAAGTTAATTTAGACGCGATTTGGTTTTCAAGTCTGCCGTGAGATGGCGCTAAAAGCAATCGGGTCTAATTATCAGATCTTTTTATGTATTTAGAACAAGAAACTGTCAATTTCTGTCTGTGAAACGCGACACGTGTCGCGCGACATGTCGAGCGAAGTAGCACGACGTCGCCGGACTTCCCTCGACATGTCGCGCGACTTATATCGGCGTACCTATACCTACTCGTACATATACACGTGTCGCGCGATATGTCGAGCGAAGTCCGGCGACGTCGCGCTACATCGCTCGACATGTCGCGCGACACAATGTCATGTCGCAGCACATTTGTCCCCTAATGTATCTTTGACTTAAATCGCTCATACAGGATGTGAATACAATTCCCGGAATAAAAAAAATCTAAGTGTAAAATTACGTCAAGTTACGAACGTCAGAACGCAATATCTGGCAAAAGGTGGGTTTTAGAGAAAAACTAGTAAAGACCGTTTTATAGAATATTTTGAGATCTACAACTTGGCTTTGAAGTACTTTTTGATGAAACTTACCGTTTTCGAGAAAAATCCAAAAAACCAGAAATTTTGACATTTGAACCCGAATAACTCGCTTAGCTAACATGGGATAAAAGGGGACTTTTGACACTTTATTCTTTATGGTAAAACTGAGGTTTCTACGGAGATTTGGCTTTGTCGGAATTTTCTGTATTTGTCACTGTTTTTATGTCTAACTTGACCAAGTTAATAATTGACTAAGCAAAAAACACGTGTATCACATTTCTCCATAATCTTACTCACTAATGAGAATGATGTATTTTAAACATAATACACACGTCTATTAATTAATAACGTACATAACATACAATCACGCCTGTATTCCCAAACGGGGTAGGCAGAGCACACTAAGCGTTACATAGACAAGCCGTGTCCATTTCACTTCGCAGCCACATCTAGCATAATTTTAGGTTTGAAAACAAATGAAAGCGGTATAATAGTGACAGGTTGCTAGCTGACAGCCTAAAACAATAATTGATAGCTTTTTCAAAAACCATCCAGAATAATTCAACCGTTTGTTAATTGAGTTACAGACGGACAAGCTTTTCCACTGGACGGGGTGACGATAATTAATTACATAGACAATGGCATACATCAGTCCCGGCTTTTATGCTATGTTTTAACCCTCCCAAAGCTTTGGGTGGAAGTAAATGTGCGAACAAAAAGGTTTTATACGCATTTGGATTAAACGCTTACGGTTAAAAATTCCCCCGCATTGGTGTCGGATTTAGAAAATAATTTTCATTTCTTCCGTGGGTGTTGAAGGAACTAAGGAACAGATTTTATAGACTACTAGTTGTGCCCGCGACTTCGTCCGCGTGGAATAGTTATTTTGGGCATTACCTTTTTTTCGCAATCAAAATTAGCCTATATCCTTTCTCAGGAACTAAGTATTGTCTGTGCCAAATTTCATCAATATCGGTTGAGAGGTTTAAGCGGGAAAGCGTGTCAGAACTGTCACACAGACAGACAGCGTTACTTTCGCATTTATAGTATTAGTAGGGATATATATACATGGTGCTCGTGAGCATTGCAAGAGATTTTAACCACGAATTCCAGAGGCTATAAGAAGTAATAAATGTTATATGAACTTAGGTCGAAACACGATTTTTTTTTTATAATTTTCATACAGTCATAATAATTGCTAATGTCGTATAAACGTGCCTTAATAATAGTAAAAAAAATCGTGTTTCGACCTAAGTTCATATAACATTTATTACTTCTTATAGCCTCTGGAATTCGTGGTTGAAATCTCTCGCAATGCTCACGAGCACCATGTACAATGTAAGAGTGTAGTTTATGTAAAAAGCCTGCAAAAGTATATGCCCGAATATTCATCCGTCTGATTGCAGATAAAAAAAAAATGATTTGTTCTACTCAAAATTGATTGCAAAATAAATGGAACCAAATCCTCTTCATACGCATAGAAGCCCGCTCATACTGAATCGTACTAAACCACGACCCAACTCACAAAAACAGTTAAAAACTACACACTCAAATCAAACTCACAAATTGAAATCATCAGAAAACCTATTTGCGTCCAAGCGAGAACGTACCCTAACGCGCGTAGCCACGTTTCAAAATTAACGGTAGTTTTGTGAATGCACAGGGCTAGCTATGGTAATTTGAACTCTATTTTGGGGGTGGAGGGTTTTGAATGGGGGTTGTGTGGGCGAAGGAAACGCAAGGCCCGGCTTGGAAAGAGTCGCTCTCGAATAATCGATAGCTGACGTCTGGCCGCCCCGCGCAGGTGGTTTCCCCTCTCTCGTCGCGGTAGGGGGCGTTTTCGATGGTTCGACTTTCAGTCGGACATGCGATTTTTAAACGCAGATTTTTAACAGTAAAATATCGCTAATAGTGCGGTAGTGCGCAGTGCGGGTTTAGCAGCAGCAGCGGTGGCTCCTAGGTGAAGGGCTACGAATCAGCCCAAAACATATCGAGCTAAACTCGATGTAAAATCGTGAGTTATCCGTTTATTTTTCAACGCAGTAAAATCGTTAAATTTTTTCAAAGTTTTTCAAAATTTTGTCTATGCGTTTCATGTGCTCTGGCTGCCCTGTTTAGTTTGGGATTACAGGCTTGAGGTATGTAGAGATATTTAAAGTTATACTGTATGGGAGAAACTTCAAATTAAAATACGTAATTGAAATCCGGATGTTGTAAGCAAGTGATTGCTTATTTTGTAAGTGATGGAATGAATTATAACGACCGTTGAATACTTTGACGCGACTAATGTACGTACATACATACGTCATTTTTTACGGCTATGGCAATTCTATAACGCTAATATGATGTAAATTTGAGACAAATCTGACAGATACAACTATAGCTGAGAATGTAGTCTGTAAGTGCAGGGTGGCCGTTAATTGACTTTAAGTTTTTTTTCGGAATTTTTATGTCATAAAGTACTAAAATTTGAAAAACATTGCCAGGTTTTTGTACCGCGGTCCTTATCAAAACATACTAGAAGTGGCTACAAAAAGCAAATGGTCATGGTTTTGTGTAAGAAGCGTTTCGTGTGATCTGCCTGTCCCATTTTGTCACAAGTGTAATGTATGTTTTAATTTGAATTGTCATAGCTACAGTATAGCTTCGTATAGCATATGTTTAGCATATGTTAATTTATCATTATAATGTACGCGGGACTTAATCGCGATTTTATTTATTTACCTTCTCTTTTAACCGAGGTGATGGATTCAAGCTTTCGTCCTCATGGAATCCTGTTATAAATAAGTGTCAGCCTAGAGGTGAACATTCGGAGCGAACATCTGATGTTGTTAGCGTTGTGTGTCGGTGTAATAGAGTGACGGTGGACAATATCATTGAAACGCGGGTAGTTCGGGGAGCCGTTACTGATGAAAATCAAGTGCGGGTAGTTCGAAGGACCCGCGCTGCCAAACAAACGTCGTGCTCTGCTTCAGTCAACTAACCCGTGACCACGGTCGCTGTAACGCGGCCGAAACGTCGAGAAGGTAAATAAATAAAATCGCGATTAAGTCCCGCGTACATAATTATAATTATGAGTGAGAATCGCGAAAGTTTAAAACAAGCTATAATTTGTCTCTTAAATGCTCAATAATGCAAAATGTGTATAAATGTTTTACAGGGGTGTTCAGACGCGCTTACCCGACCACTGGTTAAAATATTTCCGGATTTCCGGCCACCTAGTATAACTTCTATTATCAATAGGTGTTTGCACTTACGAAGATATCAAAGATTAACATAAGATATTTAATCGTTTAGTCGTTTACAACTGAGTACTTTTCTGCTACCAGCAAATCTCGTGAAAGGTAACGTTCGAAAGGGATAGCAATATTTTTACACCTAACCATGTTCGGGAGGAGACCTTCTGTGCGTAGTACTATTTTCTATCTATGATAACTGTAGATGGTCTTGAATTTCTTTCTCACCGTTTGATAATACCTACATACTTACATCAGGCCTGTACCTGTATTCCTAGGCCGAGTACACGAGACGCTACATAGACAAAACCATGACTATTTCACGTTTCGTGGCCACGTCAATCTCATATTTTTAGGGTTAAAGTTGGCGGGTAAGTATAACAGTGACAGGTTGCTATCATTTCATCTAAAATATACATAAATACATTCTCACGCCTGTATTCCCAAGAGGGCATGAATTCAAAGATCCGGTGCCACGTTTAGCAAATTCAGGGTAACCAGATGGTTAAACGTCTTAAATATATACATTAACCTATACCCATAGTCGCTTCTCACGACATCCACAAAAAATTGAGAGGTGTCATTCTTAACCCGACACAGCAAAAAATACTTATTTATACTTGCGACTTTTAAATCGCACCAGCGGCACTCCCACCTAAGCCTCCGCAGGCGCGCGTCTAACAAGCTTTGCATCAATGAGCCTGCAGGCTACGTGTTGCTCGTAATTGGCAATTGGGTTCCGTTATGGAATTTTAGGGACCCGTAGGCAGAGACAAAGCAAACACAAATAAATAACAACGGAAAAAGTTAATGCTTAAAAAACCTTCAAATACAACACAGGGTTTTCAGAACACCCTTTAGATGCCAAAAATGGCTTTGGTGTTTTAAGAAAAATGTGGCGAAGAAAAAAAGTTAGGAAACTTGTTCTCAAATGCGAAGCAATGCAGCTGTCTGTGATGTTCTCTGCTGTGACATACGGACGGACAGACAGACAGACACATGACGAATCTAAAAGGGTTCTGCTTTTTGGCTACGGAACCCTAAAAAAATACATTACTTTAATTATAAGTGTTTTCCACCACCTTTACTGCTAAAAATTGGCCTATATACCGGGTGGAAAAATCGAATGCCACATGGATGGCAACTACCTTAAATATTGTAAATAGAACATTTTGTGTAAAAGAGACTTTCCTTTGTTTTTAAAAACAATAATTTCTGCATTTAAGGATTTAAAAGAAATCGCTAAAATTTACTAGGTATTTTATATGAATATTGTATTATTGAGTGTTTTTAATTTTTAGTTCTAAATTTTCATGGCCTTCCGTTATTCTGATTGTATTTGTTATTAAGAGAAAAATCAACCTTATCAGTAACCCTTTCAATCTGCATCATAAAATACGGCAAGTTAATTTTTTGTCATATTTGACCGGTTCGAGTCCCGACTGAGGCAAGCGATTTTTCATAAATCCTTAAATGCAGAATTTATTGTTTTTAAAAACAAAGGAAAGTCTCCCTTACACAAAATGTGCTGTTTACAATATTTAAGATAGTTGTCATTCATGTGGCATTCGATTTTTCCACCCTGTATAGTCAAATAAGATGAAATGAAATATATTAAGGTACTAATGCTCGACGCCTCAACGCCCAGTAAACGACTGTCTTACTATGACATAATGTTGCAAGTGCCATGTATCGGGTCAGTGTCGAGCACAGGGACGTTTACTTCATTTATTTGCTTTAGAGTGGTTGGACAGTGGTCTTATAGATATTGATTGCGTTGTTTGGTGACATGTCTAACCAGATACGTTGGCATGTGAATATCTTGAATAACTCATTTACAAATAATTTAATCAAGTTTCAATTATTCTTTAAATTTGGATAAAAGGTTTTCTCTAAGCCATTGAAATAGTTAAAGGTTTATTTCGCGGTAACTCCCCAACATATTTTGGCAGTTTGTTAAAAATGTTTATGGCCATTGGAAAGCAGTTTTAACGATAAAAGTTTGTTTTGCTTTTGGGTATCGAGACTATCGAGTATTAAAGCGACACGTCTGTCTTTTTCTTTTGAAATAAAAGTAAAAAAAAGATATAAATAACCCCGAGCACATTGCCAAACATACCGCGCCCCGTATATTGACTAAGTTTCAGGGTCCGCAGTCAATGGGGCCAAGTTCTGGTCATGACTCGGAAACTTGGCAAAATGCTAGTGTGGTAGTGGGGCCGAAACCGATACCAAAGGGGAATGCTGTTGGTGCTACTTGCCTTTATCAGCGTTATTTTTTACACAGTCCCGTTGCCCGTGTGGTGCCGGGTTAGAATAACACCTCCCCCTTTCTTCCCGTGGGTGTCGTAAGAGTCGACTCTGGGAAAGGGTTAGTGTATTATGGGCGATGGGCTAGCAACCTGTCACCGCAATATCACGTTTAACCATCTGGTTACCCTGAATTTGCTAGACGTGGCACTGGATTTTTGAATCCATGTGCTCTGCCTACCCCTCATGGGAATAAAGGCGTGAGAATATGTATGTATGTATGTATTTTTTACACAGTCAACTAGTTATAGAATAATGAGACATACATCCATCATGCCAAACTTACCCCGTACATCACAGGAAAGGCTACATAGACATATTTTTATAATTTTATATTGAAAAGTATCATAGTGACAGGTTGCTAGACTGTTGCCCAAAATATACTTTTACATGTTTCCTTAGTAGCCTGTTACGACATCCACGGAAGAAATGGAGAGATATAATTAAAAACTTTTATTATAATAATGTTTTAAAGATTCACGATTCTCACTCATATTTATTCATCACAGAGAACATCTGACTTTGTTATTGTTGTTTGTCGCTGCAAAACTAACGTGGCGCCCTGCTTCAGTTTACTCGTGACCACATCCCCGTAACGCGGCCGAATAATCGAGGTGATTCAAATCACACTGATACGTGATTAAGTCCCGCGTCGTAATAAATAAATTATTTATTACTGGGAATATTGGTATCGGTATCGTATCTGCAAAAGACCCACTTCGTAGCATCCCTAAAATACTCAACTAACTTAGGTCTTTGTAGAAGGTGATTTTTTTCTCACAAAACTCTGAAAGGCGATACTCGAGGCTTGAGTGAGTGTTTTCTTATAAGCTTTTCAGGAACTACAAGAGATATTTATAAATAGGTATATTGGTATCGTGTCGGGCTTAAAATAATACCATTCCATTTATTCCGCGAAAGTCGTAAGAGGCGACTAAGGAAATAGGTTTAGGTATGCTTTAGGCGACAGGCTAGCAACCTCGCTATTGTACTTCTTCCATCTGTAAACCTAACATTATGTCAATAGTGGATAATAATATGAAACATGAAGTAGTCGTGGTTACGCTAATATTGTGTCCTCTTCCTACCTCATTTGGAAATACAGGCGTGTATGTATATGTGTCGAAGGCGGATTGTAAAATCCGCCGTTTTACATTACGCCTAGCCGTTTTGCAAAACAGCGCCGTTTTGTAATGCGGCGGCTCAACGTTTAGCCGGATTGAATGCGGCTGAATAAAAAACCGCCGGAATGAATTCGGCGCTACACGTTATTCATTACGGCTAGGCAGAATGTAATACGGCGAGAGATTAGCCGCCACTTTGTCGTTTTTAGTTCAGATTTTTAACACTCGTGGCGCTGCATAACATAAACAGTAGAGGATTTAGAGGCTTTAATAGTAACCTAACGGTTAGGTTAGATTACATTAGATTAGGTTAGGTTAGGTTAGTTTATTTTATTTATATTTATTTTATTTAGCATTCTTTATTATGTAAGTATTGTTACCCTACAATTTTAGTAGTAGTACAATGCGGCTAAACGTGGGCCGCCTTATTGAAGAACGTATCGCAATAACAATCCGGCTGAACGTTGAGTCGCCGCATTACAAAACGGCGCTGTTTTGCAAAACGCCAAGCCGATATGTAAAACGGCGGTTTATACAATCCGCCTGCGACATCTGGATTTCGTGCGCATCTACAACAACACTACAACAACACACTCTAGTAGCGTAAAAAACTTATAAATATATTTATAGGCGTCTACATTTCTCTAGGTACTTCAGTAGCCATCATAAGTCCATCGCGTACCCCAAAATAAAGGGTAAAGAAAGCCTGACCCGGGAAAGTTTTCCCCCGCGCACTGTAAAACTACCCTCTGCCCGGGGGTACGGCGTGAGTCTAGGAAAATGAGTAAAGAACAACCTGTTACAGACGCGGCATTAAAATGGACGCTAAGAGAAAAGTGGTACAAGTGTGACGTGGATAGTTTTTTGACCGATAATTTTAAGATATTGAAGTTTTAAATTATATTTTTTATGGTTTTTAAACTGTTCCAGGAAGTTAATTAGGATATTGCTTAATACTCACGTTATCACATTTAATAATAAAAAATAAAATGCCCTCATCGAAAGAGGCGACACATTTGTTAAAAAAAATTGTCCTCGAAGTTTCCTATGACTTTAATAAAGTCACCTTAATCGTACTTACGAGTAAGCCTCGACAAATTATAACCCCTAATGTTTAATCATAATAAGATAAACATCTTCCTTTTTTATATTTGTCGTCAACGTGGTTGAAGGCTTGAAACCAAAAACACTTTTTACTTACTCGTCTTGCCATATTTTAAAATGGTGTCAAACTGAAGTTTAGTATAACAACAATAACCTACTGTGGTTTGAATTAAAAATTTGATTTATTGAAAATAAAAACCTCTTCACCATTAGAGATAGTATCAACTGCTGCTACTGCTTCCCGTGTGGTGCCGGGTTAGAAAAGCACCTCCCTCTTTCTTCGCGTGGGTGTCATAGGAGTCGGCTCTGGGAAAGACTTAGTGTATTGTGGGCGATGGGCTTAGCAACCTGTCACTGCAGTATCACTTTTAACCATCTGTTTACCTAAAAATTGCTGAACGTCGCACTGGATTTTTGAAATCATGTGCTCTGCCTACTCCTCTTGGGATTACAGGCGTGAGAATATATGTATAGTTATGTATGTATGTACCAACTGCTTTACCGTAATACCGTAGTAAAGTCGAAGAGAAGGAGATTATTGTAAATAAGGAACTTAATTTTTCCATAACGACTCATCAATGCCACTAAAACATCCGCATTTTGTACTTTACTTTTTAACCTATCTGCTTCCACATTTATTGTATAACAAAGACTTTTTACACCAGTTCAAAAGCCTCTCCGAGACCTCGTCAGTATCACTGAAGTGTCCCGTCTCCGCGCCACCTCTCAAGCCGTCTCCCGCATCCGGTTCTCTTTACGGCCTATTTACAATGTACAGGTTTTACAACCGCCCTGTATCCGCTTATTCCCAATTTTATTCAGCATTTTTATATCACCTGCCACAATATCTCTTGGAGCAGATGCTCTTGATGACGTAAGATTAAACATGTCTACCTTGGACGTGTTTATGTGCTTTTTTTCGTTTATGATACCTCTTTATTGTTAAGAGAAAATTACTTTTCTTTGGAAGCGTTCAGTGCGCGCTGAACTGTCTGTTCTTTGTATTGTGTTTGGAAGTATTGTCGTTCAGGGTGGTAATACTTTAAGACGTAAATTGGCAACAAGTACTGAATAATATATGTGCTTACCCAAAATTATTTTCTTAAGAGCGTGCACACAAAATTCGGTGATTTTGATGTTTTTCCAATGCTTTAGAAAGCTATAAATCCTTAAGTTTTTAAAGAAAAACTACTGTAACATATAAATAAACTCTTTTTCTAGGGATTAACGGAAAGAAATATTTTATTAGCAACACAGATTTCTTTTATTTAGCCAATTTGTTGAAGGGTTTTCACAAAAATACGCGTCAGAGCTGTCTTTCACTTGAAAATTTGCCATTAAAATTTACCATAAACGATATAAACTTGTTATTATCTGATAGACAATATAGTCTACTGGGGATTAACGGATTAACATGAATCAAATTATTGGTTTTTATTATTCAAATATCATTTTACATAATTTGAAAGTTGAACCATTACTTTATTTTTTTTCTCATTGATTTTAATGTAATTACAAATGAAACAATTTTATTGTAAATTTACAGAATATGTTTAGTCTAACCATATTTTTTTCATGGCTAAATATGAGTTAATTTACATTTCACGATTTTTTAAACATTGGTCCAAAACCACTAAGGTCAGGTGGGGAAAGAGAAACGCAGGGATAAGAGGGCTCTACAGACCATAATCACTCATAACTCGACGAATTATGGTCTGTGGTGCCTCTTACCCCTGCCCTGCCCCTGAATTTCTCTTCCCCCACCTGATCTTATATTACGTTCGTAAAAAATGTGTGCGCCCTCTTAAAATTAGGCCATAGGAAAAAGTAAAGATCAATGTTAACAGTATGTTATAATACAGTAGAACCCGTTTAAGACGATCACGTTTAATACGATTTCTCGCTTAATACGCCACTTTTCGCCAGTCCCTGCAACTTGAGACATATTTTCATACATTTCTTAACGCTTAATACGATTCGTCATCCCGTTTAATACGCCGGAGCCCGAGCCGAGATGCTCGTATTGTCAGTCTCAAAAGATGCTGTTCGAGGCATATGCCCCCTTCAGCGGGGTCTTCCCGCTCCCGATTGGGCCCTCAGGCCTCATTGGTCATCTTCTGTGGTACGTCAGACTTCTGGTCCTCCATTCAGTGACGTCGCAACCCGGTTTTAAAACGCGTAAGGCCGGCGGTGTTCCAGTGGGCCGTTCTAAGCTGGCTAGTCACTCCAGGCGTGCAGAGTGGCTAGCCGTTCCAAGAGGAATGCCACTGGGTTCTGGCCGGCTTGGATCTCCTGAATGAACAGGATCAGCTCGTGTGTTGGTACTCTCTCGCCTTCTGAAGTGTCCGAGCTTCGTTCTGTCTTCTCCTTTCCGAGGGCGGGTGGTGACCGCTTAGCTCGGCCCGGCTGTAGGTGCGGGCTGACCTTAGCGGAGGCTGCCATCTTGGCTTTTTTGCCTCCGCGCTTACGCCTTCTCTATTAACAGGAACAACTCCCATCGTTGGCTTGACATGAGGAGTATACATACCAAAATTAAAATATGTAGTATGTTTTATTTTCCCTTTCCCGCATAATACGCTTTCTCGCTTAAGACGCGTTTTTGTTAGGGTCCCTGAGAAATCGTCTTAAGCGGGTTCTACTGTAGTATTGTTAGTCTCAAAAGAGGTGGAGTTTCTTTCAATACAATGGTGATCATTGTCAAGAAGAATCTACATACTTATTTAAAAAAATCTGTGTACTTATAAATAGTTTTTGACATCTACTTACTTATACGATAAATGGATATGTGTTACAATATTTTTCGCTTTAATAATTTATTACATTTTTTACCTGGTGTTTTGAACCACGTGGTTATATTACGCTTAGTTAGTAATAGGGAAAGGAGGAATCGCGTCAATGACGCGCTTTGACGTCACCACCGATTTTGCGTCACTGACGCGCCGCCGCGTCACAGCGAACCAGAGTTGACCCGCACACAATAAAACCAAGAGTATGACTACATACATACATCATCACGCCTGTATTCCCAATTGGGGTAGGCAGAGTACACGAAACGCTCCATAGACAAAGCCACAACTATTTCACGTTTCGTGGCCACCTCTAGCATATTTTTAGGTTTCGAGTTGGTAGGTATAATAGTGACAGGTTGCTAGCCCGTCGCCTAAAAATTACCTTAACCTTCCTTAGTCGCCTTTTACGACATCCACGGAAGAAATGGAGTATGACAAACATAGGAATTCGCGGGGCAAAACCGATTGACAAGTAGGGAGTTCCTATGTCGATAAACTCAACTATCGATGTTAGTTCTATATACAAGTAATCACTCAAGGCTTTGCTTGTAAAAATAGGTTTTTAGTAATAATAAAAAAAACAAGATAGTAACTCAATCAACGCTAGTCTTTGGTGTACGAATAGTAAAAAAGTACAGTCTAATTTATTTGAACGAAAAGGGAAAAATATGGAGCAAATTTTGGTTGTTTACTTTAATAACAGTAAATGGGACATTCACAAAGAAAAAAAATGGGATGAGTAAAATTATAAAATTGATTTTAAAAACGAAGAAGAGTTGATTGAGTTATTATTTTGTTTTTTTACTATTACTAAAAACCTATTTTTACAAGCAAAGGCTTGAGTGATTACAGAACTAGCATCGATAGTTGAGTTTATCGATATAGGAACTCCCTACTTGTCAATTGGTTTTCCCCCGCGGATTCCTATGTCTGCTATGTCTGAATAATGACTAATCTTATTAATTGTTCAGTTAGTAAGCGTTGCGGTGAACCGGCGCTTTTTTTAAAACCACTGATAAAGCGTAGTGGTTTAATGTGAGTCCTATCTCAACGTCAGTGCGTACTGTTTAGTCTGGCAACTCTAGCAGCTGCTGCTGGCATTGATAGTATTGGTGACGTATTGTAAACAACGCCCATGCGTCTATATCAGGCAGTGTTGCCATCTTAGTGGATTTTCCACTAGATCTGGCGGTTTAGACATGTGTTTTAGCGGGAAAATATTACTTTTAGTGGTCAGTGGATTTTTTAGTGGAATAGATATAATAAAACTATATATGAAAACATATATAGTTTTATTATATCACCTCCAAATGCTTATGCCTTATAAAGGGTTAAGAATTTAAACACTAACACAACTCATAAAATGCTGAAGTACCCAACTCGTAAAGTGCAGGGTTAGCACGTGAAGGCAAATTTTGTAACAAGTACATTGAGTAATCCAAAAAATTGGCACTTAAAATTTTTATTCGTTACAAACAGAGCAAGCATATGAAGCCGATTCTTCGGAAGATGATCATCTTTAGTTAAAATCATAAAATGATGATCAGCTTCACCTGGTTGTTTTTTTTTAGTCATGCTTTGGGTTATTTAGAGAAATTGTGGCGGATTGAGATGCTGCTAAGTTTTAGTGGTTTCTAGTGTTACACGGCCGCATTTGGTGGGTTCGTAAAGATATAGTTGGCAACACTATTCAGGATATCAGTCTCACGTCAGTTGAAGCGAAGCGGCGCCTGCGCCGGCCGGTTGACACCGTCCCGAACATAAATAGTGTTAGAACATGGATATTCATCCTAGTAAGTTTTTTATTTGTGAGAATATTAGCGATATTTGTAGTGTAATTTATTCTGACAACTAATAAAGTACGGCAAATGAAGTTTCGTGTGGTAGAAAAGCAAGCATTCGTATCGAAGATAACCGTATTTCCAAGAAATGTAATAAAAATGCTCTTTTGATATCGGCTTTACATTGTTATATATTTTTAATACGAAAAATTGGCATAAGTTTTCACTTTTTTAATCTGCTTTCAAAATATGTGGTTTACATTGATCATTCTTAAATAGGTCTATATATAAGTTATTTTAATTCAACAATTGTAAACAATATTTATAAATATAACTTCCAAATACCTACTAAATTTACTTTTGTGAAAAATGCTGTAAAATTAATATATTATTTAGGTAATGCATATTTTTCGGAGCCCTATCAAAACTTTAGTATATAATCTATTCCGTTAGAAATAAAACGGTATTTATATTTCTGTTAAAATAGCTTAGATTAAACATACAATAAGAATGATAAAGAAAATCAAACTATACCTAACCCCTGTTAAATTTGACAAGCAATTAGTTCGTACTTCCTCTAATACAAAATATGATGCACTGCCATAATTATACCATCGCGAACAGGGATAGTTGAGCCACTTACCTATGTTTGTAACTTGGTCGTGTAATACTAATCCAATAGCTGACATCTAGTCTGTCACATCGGTCATTGATTACACGTCTAAATTGCGAACAGTGGCAAGTGGCTCAACAATCCCTGTTCGTGACTGTACACCTGAAGTTCCCGGCATCTGACATGGTAAGGTTTTGAGTAGTGGGGGAAACTTTACCCACTGCTTTTTTCAGGGAAAAGCAATGCCCGCACTTATCCCCACTACTTTTGAGTACAGTCACCATCAACATTTGCAGCACTGGAGCGGGCAAAAATATCTGACACGTCCTACTGCCCTTATTGAAATGGTAATTTATGGTGACTTTCATTATGTAACAGACGATTCAGAGGAGACCCCTTTAAAGGAGATCGGGCGGATCATGGACGAGTTACCCCTAATAATGTCGAAGACGTTTGGCCGCGCACCACCCACAGACGAAACTCGGTCAGTAGTATACGACATACATACATAACACATAACCGTCACGCCTTAAGGTCACAGCACACAATACATATCAACTCGGAAAGGGATCGCCTCCGTATCGCCTCGAGCCGGTCAGTATTGTTTGTATGAAACTCCCTACTGCAACGCACACTAATCGGAATCGTAACGTAACCGCCTCGCCTCGGAACAGGCTCCGAACCGCGATGCGGTGCGTGGTCAACTTGCAGTCCCGCGCTTACGGTTC
>BHDV01052228.1:644422-664072 GCA_005406045.1 Adoxophyes honmai | reverse complement strand
TAAAGTTCAAACCAGGTCAAAAAACAGATCATCAAAATTTTATTACTAGTGCAATATCCAGATAGTATATAAGATTCTTGATTGTGTGTGTTCTTTCCAGGTTTACAACAAACACGTACTTATAATTAGCCCCGTTTCGGAACAATCAATATAAAAACTGGTCAAACACGTCTAGCGTTATGCTGCTGTCAGGAGTCATTGGCAGTAATGGTCGCTAACCTAAAGCGATCTGTGTTGCCATAAACAAAAGTAGAGATAAATAGAAGTACGTGTGTGTTTGTATTCTATTGAAATGTAATTGAAAGACTTATAAACTTAGGAAAGGTGGATTTAATTTCAGGATTTCAATTGATGATTCGAAGGAAAATCAGGAGGAGGCTCCATCTCCCCAGGAGCCAAAGGTCGCGGGCTTGGCAGCGGCCAGTGTCGGTGCTGAACCTGATGATGAAACAGTTCCTGAGGATTGGGAGAAGCTCGGGCTCCTGTACACCGTGAAAGCTGGCGACGAGGAAGAAATCCACAGGTAGAAAAGATCTCTTCATGACCTCCTTAGCACGGAATAGGCAGTACAGTGAAACTTGAAAAGGACTGCGAGGGTAACCGAACGTTCGGCGCCGTACGTTCTGTGTCGCGATGCTAAAGATGTAAACTGGGAGTCGAAGGAAGAACCAAGATCCAAACCAACAAGAACCAATTCTAAAACCAAGGGTTGTTATAACTTAAACTAGAAGTTACTCCGGGTCGATGCTAGAGCCCAGAGACTAAAACTAGAGGTTATTTCGGTCTAGCTCGATGCCGAGAGCTCGATGCTCAGCCGAGAGTGATTCGTCCTTGTGAACCTTCAATAAAAAGCCCGGCACTTCACTACCAGTTGTTGTTGGCATCAGCACAACGCGCCTTCTGTTTCCGTGTGACTGCCTGTGCTGCCGATAGAACGTGGGATTAGGCTCAGCCCGAACGGTGTAGGCGCAGCGCAGACAACATACTTTTTGTGTGATCGAGTCTGTGGCGCACAAAAAGTCTGAGTGGATTGTATGCATTGTGCGCTGAACTTTTTGCGCGTCGTGTGCGTTACTGCATATAATTCCATAAGTTCATGCGCAGGGCCGTAGGTATAGTCTTCGCTGTGT
Organism: Adoxophyes honmai; assembly: GCA_005406045.1. Taxonomy (NCBI): domain Eukaryota; kingdom Metazoa; phylum Arthropoda; class Insecta; order Lepidoptera; family Tortricidae; genus Adoxophyes; species Adoxophyes honmai. The sequence continues at coordinate 662,942 of BHDV01052228.1, read as the reverse complement.
CGGGGTATGGGGGCATAGGTATACAGGGTGGCCAGAAATGGAGCGCAAATATTTTAAGCAGTGATTGGGTACACCCGTCTGAAAACCCCTGTAAAACTTTTCCTGAATATTGACCTTATGGGAGACAAAATGTTTCATCACTTTTCAAGTCAGTGCGCCCTGTGTTATACCCACCTTACGTCCCGTACGCAACTCCCTTTGGCCGGCGTGTAGGTACTGTGCGCGTTACGCGGTTGACTAACAGCCCGGAGCACAAAAGGCTGGGCAATTATATTTAAGATTTTCGTTTTTTTTGTACCTACATGAATATTTTGCCCCGTGTGGTGCCGGGTTAAAATAGCACCTCCCCCTTTCTTCCCGTGGGTGTCGTAAGAGTCGACTCTGGGAAAGGGTTAGTGTAAGCGATGGGTTAGCAACCTGTCACTGTAATATCACGTTTAACCATGGTTACCCTGAAATTTAACATTAAACTACCGTGAGACTCACTCATCTTATAAAATACGGATAACTCACGTTATAAATCGAGTTTAGCTCGACATGTTTCGGACTAATTCGTAGCCCTTCATCTAGGAGCCGCGGCAGCTGCTGCTGCCAAACGCGAACTGCGCGCCTCGGCTCTCTTCGCGCGACTGCTCGTGCTCGACGAAACTAACACCGGCTCACGACTACCCTCGTTATTATCGTCATTTATATTATTGTCAAAAATAGGGTAGCACACAACACTAACTACATCACTTTGTAAAGGCACCTCCAACATGTCGAGCTAAACTCGATTTATAACGTGAGTTAAGTATCCGTATTTTATAAGATACCCTGAAATTGTTAAACGTGGCACTGGATTTTCGAAGTCATGTGCTCTGCCTCCTCTTGGGAATACAGGCGTGAGAATATGTAAGTATGGTGTTTGTTTCAGGCTCCGAGGCCTGGTGGATACTCGGCTACACTCGGCGGTGCTGTCGGGGGACCTCAGGCGCCTGCGCACGTTGCTAGATGAAGGCGCGCGGCCCGAAGCCTTGGACTGGCATGGAATGACGCCGCTGCACCTCTGCGTGTCACGGGGACTGCTGAAGCCGTTGACGGTAAGAGAGCTAAAGAAAGCCATGCCCACTAAGGCCTGAAGGACGACAGACTAACCGCGACGGACTTTTTAACCGACTTCAAAAAAGGAGGTATTCAATTCGTCTGTATTTTTTTTTTTTTTTTTTTTTTTTTTTTTTTTTTATGTATGTTACCTCAGAACTTCTAAACGGGTGGACCGATTTCGATGATTTTTTTTTGTTTGATTGGAAATGGCTTCCCATTGGTCCCATTTTAATTTCATCAATATCTGTCGCGTAGTTTTTGAATTACAGGAAACGCGTTTTGTATGAAAGACATCAACGGGCAGTCGGCGCGTCTTAGTAAAACTTACCTACATAGATAGTTCATGATCCAGCCTATATACGTCCCACTGCAGGGTACAGGCCTCCTCTCAGTATGAGAGGGCGCTTGGGCTATAATTCCCACGCGGGCCCAGTGCGGATTGGGAACTTCACACACAACATTGAATTGCTTCGTCGCTGTGATACACAGATACTTACCTACAAACAATCACGCCTGTATTCTCAAATGGGGTAGGCAGAGCACACAAAACGCTACATAGACAAAACGATGACTATTTCACGCTTCGTGGCCACTTCTAGCATATCTTTTTTTTTTGTTTTAAGGTGGCAAGTATAATAGTGACAGGTTGCGAGCCTGTCGCCTAAAATTTACTTTAACCTATGTCCTTAGTCGCCTCTTGCGACATCTACAGAAGAAATGGGGAGTATTTTTATGTGTTTTCGCTGATTACTCAAAGACGCCTGGACCGATTTGGAAAATTCTTTTTTTGTCTGAAAGGGTATAGTTTCCAGGTAGTCCGATTGTCAGCATACCTTGACCTGATGATGGAATATTAGGGAAATCGGGGGCAACCCTCAAATTTTATAGTCACAGGTAATGTTTTTAGTACATTTTTCAAAGCTACACCAGTAATTACGCTTGGCAATAAAAAAAAAATACTGAGCTGATGATGATAGGTCAACTCCTTAATGTTTAGGAGTTAAAGGATAATTCTTTCAATACTGAATGCACCTGCAGACTGGAAATTTCTACATAAACAGAAGTTTCCTTTCGGGATAAAGCTAATTTGAAGTCGGTTTTTTTTTGTTTAAAATTATTTGTCTGTGAAAATAGAACTTATGGTATTAGCAGTAACGCACACGACGCGCAAAAAGTCCGGCGCAAAATGCATACAATCCACGCAGACTTCGTGAAAAGTTTTGCGTCTGCTCTGCCCCTTGGCGTCTTTCGAGGGTCGTGTCGTGAACGCGCGCGGAACGCAGAAGCAACGCTTAAGTTACGGCGCCGCAACGTTAGTGACGTCTTTCGAACGTCAACGTCTATTAGCTTAAGATCCCGCCATACAACGATCTTCACCGAGCTGGTTAATAGATCAAACACATTTCTTATGTAATTTAATATATCAAATAATATATAGCATATGGGTTGCCTAGAAAATTTTAGTCCAGGATATTTTTAATGAATTTTGAAATATTTTACTGATTTGGTTAATATTAATAGATCAATTTTATACCAATCGAAAGTATACAGCCACATGAATTCAAAAATCCAGTGCCACGTTTAGCATTTTCAGGATAACCAGATGGTTAAACATGATATTGCGGTAACAGGTTGCTAGCCAACCGCCCACAATACACTAACCCTTTCCCAAAGTCGATCTCTTACGACACCCACGGGAAGAAATGGGGAGGTACTATTCTAACCCGGCACCACACGGGGAACTAATTACATATTCCTGTCATACGACGGCCTACATACTTTATAACATACATACATATAGTAACACCTATAATCCCAAACGGGGTAGGCAGATCGCACGAAACGTTTATGTGTATAAAAATGATTACGACTATTTCACGCTTTGCAGCCACTCCTAGCATCATTTTGGGTTTGAAAACAGATGTAAGAAGTAATATAATAGTTGCTAGCCTGTCGCTTAAAGAATACCTGAACCCATGTCCTTAGTCGCTTCTTACGACATCTACGGAAGAAATGGAGAGGTGCTATTTTAGACCCGACACCACACGAATACTATAACTTCCTCGTCGGTGTCGCTCTTGACAGAGCGGTCGTGGTCATCATTTCAGGTGTTAGTGGCAAGCTTCACAACGCGCCGCCATTCCTCTCTGATGGCCGCCTTCCTCGTGCATTCGTGTAGTGACGATGAGCCATTAATTGCCGCTTTTATTTGGTCGAATACTATAACATTAGAGAATATAATTTTAAACAAAAAAAAAAAAAACTTCAAATTAGCAGTAGGTAGGTACATATTTTGAAAGAATTCTGTCTACTGAATGTAAGTTCTTGACTTCATCAACAAATTACCGAAAACGCCGTCCATGTCCCTATAACATTTGAAGAGTTCCCTCGATTTTCTCCAAGATTCCATCATCAGATCCTGATTTCGTGCCAATGGGACAATTTCAAGTTATACCCTTTCGAATAAAAAAAAAAACTTTGAAAATCGGTTCAGGGGTCTCCGAGATATCGAGTAACATTTATAAACAAAAAAAAAGTTAGGTCGAATTGAGAACCTCCTCCTTTTTTTGAAGTCTGTTAAAAACCACTGATGTTGCAGATACTGCTGAGTTGCCCGGGCGCGGCGGACGTGCGTGACGCGAGCGGCTTGCCACTACTCCACATGGCGCTCCTGTACGAATGGCGGGCCGGCGTGCAAGTTCTCCTCTGCTCCGATGTCCGCGTCGACGCCCACGGCCCGGGCGACGTCAGCTTCGACCGCATCCTGGACCGCTGCCGCGACAAAGGAATACGCAGATATCAGAAGATCATGAACATCTCATTTATCGACGCAGTAAGTGCGTACCACATTGGGGGTAGGTTCCACTAATCGCCCACAACACTATTGACCACATACGTAAACATAAACGTCCCTGTGCTCGATACTGACCCAATACTTAGCACTTGCAACCTTATGTCATAGTAAGACAGGTGCCAAATGGGTGTCATCTACTGGGCGTTGAGGCGTCGAGCATTGGTACTTTTACCTTACATACATAAATGATTAAGATTATGGTCCGGATGGTTAATAATAATGGTTTGTGGTAAATAAGTAATATGGACTGTATGAATAAATAATTAATTAATGAGAGCGAATAAAACACGCCATTAGGTTTTCGTGCTAAAGTCAGTCTAATTCTTTTTTAAATTCAAATTAAAACCATAAACAATAAAAACATAAATTACAAAAACATTCGAAAAAGGTTCAATACTGAACAATAACATAACGCCTCTTTCCCACAGGGGTATGCAGAGACTGCTTTGTTCCACTCGCTACGACCCTGACATACCTCTTTTGCTTCATCCACATTCATTAATCTCCTCATATTAACATCCTCGTTGGTTTCGAGTACTCTTGACCTGACCTGTTTCTAAAACGTCCGCGATTTGGTCACGGATCTGAAAAGTCAATTTAAAAAGATCTAAATGACTGTGTCGTCAAACTACGAATTGCGCCTTCATAGTAATAAGAATACAATGGTTACTGTTACTGGACTCCTAGTGTTTGACGCATAGTCTCACAATGGAACATGGAACTTTTTGAACTTGTAGAACTTGAAGATCGCTTCCTTTATATGTTAAGATACTTCAAAAGCGCTTTGTATGTAACTCTTTATTGTACAAATAATCATGACAAAATAAAAGACAAAACAGAACATAAGTACAAAGGCGAACATAATTCCAAAAGGGATCTCTTGGCAAACGGTTAGCAAACCTTCAAGTGATTGACAAAACATGTGAAATTAGAGTAGTTTTGTTACTGTTCAGCCCATAATTTCCAACCAATACACACTGCTTTGATATTTCTTTCAGCTACCTCGCACCGGAATAGAAGTTGCTTTCATGTCTGACATGAAGATGTTGTCACAAATCCTGTGGGTCGCCAAAAAGACTGGTGTTGTAGACTGCCTGAACGCTGAAGGAAAGTCAGCCCTGCATACAGCCATCTGGTTTGGAAACATGGAAGCTGTTAAAGTCTTAATATCTAATGGAGCATCAGTTAATCGAGTATCAGATAAAAACGAAACGGTGCTCCACGCAGCCATTCTTAAACCACAAATTATGCAGTATCTTCTGGAGAATACTGACGTTACAAACTCCTTGAATAGCGAGGGATTCGCACCAGAACACGAAGCTGTTAGGTGTAGGAACGTAGAAACACTAATACTTCTTTTAGACAAATTCCAAAGTCCGCGAGTGAAATCTTATCCTGATAAGATGACTCCTCTTCATCTAGCTGCAAAAACAATGGGAGACGAAGTACCTAAAGCTATATTAGAACGAGCGACTGGGAGTGCGGGGTTCATAGCAATGTTAGAGGATAGAGTGGAAGGGTATACACCCTTGCATCTGGCAGCGGCATGTAATAACAGGGACATGGTAGCACTGCTGCTACTGAACGGCGCCAACTTATCGACAAAGACTACAGGACTAAATCAAAAGACTGTTTTAGAATTAATATCTACAAATTTTTATAAAGCTGACAGTTTTCTTGAACTCGTCTTCGATGGGTTTATTTATGATGTGGATCCTACTGGTAGTAATCGTATCCATGCAGTTTATCCAGTGATTACCGATGGTTTAGATCTGAGTCAGATAAAAGCATTAGAGGAATTCGTGAGATGTGGCCGAAGTAAGGCACTGAAACATCCACTGGTTGAGAGCCTCTTGTATTTAAAGTGGAAACATTTCCAGCCGCTGTTTTTCACTTTGCTTGCTATTTACGGATTGTTCCTTGTCTCCTTTAATAGTTTGATGATTTATGTTTTTCATTTTGATGGTATAAGCAATGAAACTGCAGGCGATGAAGATGCAGGGCTCCAAGAATTGTATGGAGGCTTCTACTGGCTACTGGTCGGGTTGACATACATATTTCTACTGATATTGCTGATGCAGGTTAGTTTGGTCATTATACATCCATATCGCGAAAGCAAATACAATTTGACAGTATTAAATATAATCATTTTGTTGCAATGATGACGCGCAAATTAAGTGACACGATTGGCTCATTTCAAACACATTCCTAGTTACGCATTCTCACACATATCTGGAGGAAACGCAGCCTAAAAGATTAGTCAGTTTTATTATATCTGTTTTATTTCACTAGGAATGGGGTTTTGCCCTTGCCAGACATAAGTACCTACATTAGAACTTCATTTTTGGACACAGAGAGGATGTATGAAAGAAGACTGACAAAACAAATCTATACGGGGAATGTGGATGGGTGCAGTGGGAGGGGAAGACCTAGACGGACGTTCCGTGACCAAATCGCGGACGTTTTAGAAACAGGGTTAGGTCAAGAGTACCCTAAACCGACGAGCATGTATGAGGAGATTGATGAACGTGGATGAAGCAAAAGAGGTATGTCAGGATCGTAGCGAGTGGAACATAGTAGTCTCTGCCTACCCCTGTGGGAAAGAGGCGTGACGATATGTATGTATGTATTAGAACTTCAACATACCCTTCCAGGAATCGATGTTCTTCTATTGCAAAGGGTGTGGCTACTGGAGCGTGGAGTCTTGCGTGAAGCTAGGCGCGCTTGCGCTGTGCGCATGCGCGCCTTGGCTCGCGCGCGCGCCGGGCCCCTGGCCGCGCCACGTGGCCTGCGCCGCGCTACTACTAGCCTGGCTACAGGCCATGCTGCTCGTCTCACGCTTCCCACGCTGGGGATACTACGTCCTCATGTTTGGGAAAGTCGCTGCCAACGTATTAAAGGTAGACAAATCACGCAATTAGACGCATAAGGCCCTACGCAGACGACAGACTAGGCTACGGACTTTTTAGTCTGTGAAAATAGAACTGTGAATTATATGCAGTAACGCACACGACGCGCAAAAAGTCCGGCGCACAATGCATCAAATCCACGCAGACTTTTTGTGCGCTGCAGACTCTCTGATGTCGTAAGTTTCGACTAAGGGAAGTTTATATGCTTTATTTAAGCTTTCATCTATGTTTAAATCTAAAATTGTGACAGAGTGACAACGAATGTGCCTTCTTTTGGCCAATTACCCTCAGGTATTTTACGCAAACACTTGTTTCCAGGTACTCGTGACTTCAATATTCCTGGTGATCGGATTCGCCCTCTGCTTCATGATCCAGTACCGGTCGGTGGCCCCCTTCGACGGCCCCTTCTCCGCCTTCGTCAAGACCCTGGTCATGATGACCTCAGAGTTCGACTACGAAGGCCTCTTCGGCGAAGACCACGCAGACCAGCTCCGAGACTCGGAGATATTCGTTCGCATTCTGTTCGTTGTGTTCGTGATCTTCGTGGCTATCGTCCTGATGAACTTCATGATTGGTGTAGCCGTCACCGATATCGACGAGCTGACCGTGACTGGCAACATCAAACGGCTGGAGAAGCAGGTGGAACTGCTCAGCACCTTCGAGCCTCTCGCTTACGAGGGATTCCTTTCCAAGTGGTTCATAAAACTATTTGGTGACAAACGGTATCATGATTCAATATCCACTTCGCGTGGTAATCAGTCGAGTTGGCGCGTGAATCTCAGGACACCTTCAATTCCTTCAAATGACTCGTATGATATTCAGATTCGGTCTTCTAAGCTGTATACCGCCATACTGGAAACACCCAGCAGGCGGGACCTAGCTGAAAAGAAGGCTCGAAGAGATGGCACGGATAGACCCTACAAGAGTCGGCGGAATGTGCTGTATAACGCTGTCAACGAAAAGCCTGAAGTGAGCCGGAGAGGCGAGGGCTCCGACCTTGTAGACAGAAAAGTGAATGAGTTCGACTCGATCGTACTTGAGCAAAATTTATTATCGTTGGTCGAAGAGTCTTCTAGAATGACACGGGATGTTGAGGAATTGAGACAGTACAATGCGTTCGTGAATGTACAAATTAGAAACTTATCGGAATTATCCATGAATGCTTTAAGGAGGTTGAGGTTTGTTCGAGACCTGACGGCGCTGGAGCGTAAGACGAGGCGCCCGCGCCGGCGCGCTGCCCGTACTAACATGGGTGAACATGAACAATCACAAATGTACATATTACGCGGCCTTCAGTAAAGAACTATTTAAAACGGTCTAAATTGCTCTAACGATCATTTTTCCACGAGAAGTGGCATCTATTCTGTACTATTGTGGCCAATACATAATATGAATGAATTTTAAATAGAAATGAATTATAAAAAATAAATTCAACCGATAGTAAAAGCTCATTACCAGTCATGTCCCAAATCCCAAATTTGAGGACTTTAATTCAAAAATGTATACCTTCTAAGTATGTTGAAGATCGCATTTTTCCTGTTATTTAGGTTGCTAGCCTGTCGCTAAAGTATACCTTAACCCATGTCCTTAGTCGCCTCTTACGACATCCACGAAAGAAATGGAGTGGTGTTAATCTAAACCCGACACCACACGGAGTTAACCCCGTACCGTACCCCTCTGGGCCCGTACTAACTCTGGATAAAACCCGATCGACCAACGATTCCACAATTTAATACCTCCACTGGAAGACCATACAGACGGATATTCAGTTTGTTTCAGTATAAGAAAATTTTGATAAAATCGTGATACTTACTTAATTCCTGAACTTGATGTTGTGTTCATTTGCGCTCAAGCAATTTTTATTGTTATGTTATGTTTAAGTAAGTAGTTTATTTGTAAGAATATTTTCATTTTTTTTTTAAATGTAGAGTCCCTATTGACTGAGTAATTCGGGATGTTGTAAAAGGTACCTTTTTTATATTATGTTTTTTTTTATAGAAAAGTCAATAACAGGAAACAAATTTAAATATTTTGTCATTTAATTCGCTACCTTTTTATTACAAGCTTTTATTTAATCTCATTTTGGTATGTATGTCTGTATTTCTGTTTGTTTACAAAAAAATCTTCAACATTCTATAGGTAATTCTGAGTATACCTAGACAAATGCTTTTAGAATATTACAAATTTGAAGTCGTCTTTTTTTGTTTGAAATAATTTTTACATTGCATTATAAAAGTAATTATGAAAAAAAAATCTGGTCATCGGATTTCCATTGGTAATGTTATTTACTTAATTAAAAATCATAATCTAATGCGACCAACCGCTGGGTTTTAGCAAACCAATTTCCTAGCACATCAAAGACACCAATTTTCTGAACGAAGACGAATTAAAAAAAAACTGCTTTACAGAGGAAAATCAAATTAACAGAATCGGATGGCAAAATAACAGAAAGGAAAATTGAAAGAGGAAAAGATTGTTTGAAATACAAAATGGATTACCTCTCTATGCGAAAACAAGGTGGTCAAAAGACTTGGAGTTGCATTAATAAAATTGTGTTAGTAGGTAGATTCAAAATTAATTTAGTATTGGCAGAGTAGTTTAGGTACGCTCTGCCAATGAGACCTCGTGAAAGGTCTATGGCAAGCATGTAACGTAACTTCTGTACGTCGTTGGTGCTATAATCAATTCTGTGGTATACTTACATCACGCCTGTATTCCCAAATGGGGTAGACAGAGCACACAAAACGTTACATAGACAAAACTATAGCTTTTTCTCGTTTCGTGGACACTTCTAGACCTTTTTTTGTTTTAAGGATGCAGACAGAGTCATAGGTTGCAAGTCTGTCGCCTAAAATATACCTTAACAGTCGCCTCTTACGATGAATTTGTCTTAAAATACTATGTTGGAAACAGATATTTACATACATACATATATACATATTCTCACGCCTGTATTCGCATGAGGGGTAGGCAGAGCACATGGATTCAAAAATCCAGTGCCACGTCTAGCAAATTCAGGGTGACCAGATGGTTAAACGTGATATTGCGGTGACAGGTTGCTAGCCCATCGCCCACAATACACTAACCCTTTCCCAGAGTCGACTCTTACGACACCCACGGGAAGAAAGGGGGAGGTGCTATTCTAACCCGGCACCACACGGGCACAGATATTTATGTTTATAATTATGACTCATGTTTCACCCTGTATATTTAGGCACCCTAAATACAAAGCTGTATTATCCCTTCAGGATTACGTACACACATTTCGCACGACACTGCTTTTTTAATTACGAAGCCACTTACTTTTAAAGCACTTCAAATGGGAAAAAAAAGTTAAACGAGCTAAGAGATCCACTTTATCCTTTGTAGAGATTTTATTTAATCCGGGCGTTGTGTTAAATTGCTAACATCAATTCTCACAATTACTCTACTTTGCCATAGCCTTGTTTTGGCAGCTAAATCACTCATAATACGTAAATCCGTGTAGTGTCAGGTTGAGACTTACACATCTTAATTTCTCCGAGAATGTCGTAAAAGATGACTGAGGAAATAGGTAAGTCTCGCTCCACCATTAAGCTAGACGCAGCTACAAAAAGTAGCTTAAGCGCGCGACAGCCAATTTTTTAGTTGAGACAGCCGTTTAGTGGCCGGTGCGGGCCACAAGAAGCGAGCTGCGACGGTTGTAGCGTGTGGCGGCCACCGGTGTTAACTGTATGCGGCGAGTCCATATAAAATGTATGAAAACTACAGGAAATATGCCGGTGGCGGCATTATGTGGTTGTGGCCGGTAGCCCGAATGTACCTGGTGTGATTTTGACGACTAGCGAACAACTTGTGACTTTCATATCTCATTTATGTAGATAAAAATACGCCTAAAAATGTGCTAAAAAAGGCTATAAAATACCACAAGATTTGCCCTCTCTAGTCCACGCTTGGCACGAATTGTATTTTTTGGCACAGGCAGAAACTATCATTATTATTGTGTACAAGTGTCCATCACTGGTGCTTGTCAACTTAAACCGTCCATAACTGGTGCCGTCACCCTAATAAGCAACCTTTAACTAGTAATGAAAGAAAAAATAAAGCAGAAAACTTTACAATCAAACAACAACTTGTAAAAATACGAGTAGATACTGTTACGATGGCTTAGCATTTATCATAATTTGACAACAAATAGAGATAACAGAGGTCTTATCTTAGATATCTTGTACCTACATTTAAATCCACGATTACAGTGAATCAGCTTTTCTTCGTTGTCTGTGCGTCATACACCGCTAAGTCAGGGTATATATTGCATTAAGGAAAATTATGGTTGGGTCTGTTTTTCTGCTCCCCGTAGTTTGTGGTTCACGCTCGAGGAGCTCTTTATTCTAAAACTATTGCTACACAAGGAATTTGATGGGTTAACGTAAAACAATATGTATATGTATGTACATACATATATCACACCTGTATTAGCGCTATATAGATAAACCGATCATGTTGCTTTTCATAGCCACAAGGCAGGTTTTTTTAGTTCTGAGGTATAACAGCGAATAAAAATATAAATATTTACTTGAGTATATCTTATCTTAGTGTCTGGAAGATCAGTCGTTCGGTGTCGGACTGCAGTGTGGTGTTAGGCTTAGGATAAAACCTCTCCATTACTTCCGTGGATGCTGTACAAGTTAGGGATATAGTTAAGGCATATTTTACTAGGCGATAGGCTGGCAACCTGTCACCGTACTGCTTCTGAACTTAAAACTTAAAAACATATGCTAGAACTGGCTCTACGGAACGGGAAATAATCGTAGATTTGTCTATACAGGGTTACTGGTAACTCGACGTATTCCTGGTAGGACTTGATAGAGGAGCTAAAATGCAATATTTTTAAGCCATCATATGTATGGCCGAAAATTAACGGTTCTTGAGTTATTGATTTTTTAAGATTTTTTTTTAATTTCCCAAAATTTTACAATAAAACTTTTTTTTTTTAAATTTGGCCGTCTGTTGCGGTATTTTTTTATTTATTTTTGAATTATTAAACTATTGTCAAATTAAAACAAGTACAAAAACCCTAACAAAACAAATAAAAGTCTTCGAAATCAGCGAAAACATTTTTTATGTTTTATTAAATCTGTGGTTGTTGTTACTAAACTATTGCTCTAGTCGAAAAAAATAATATGACATCAAGTGTACAAATTGTAAAAAAAAACATCTACGTTTCATCAGCTTTCTGAAAAGGTATAGTCCATAATAATCTTTAAGAACTTTTCACAAAACTGCCTTAAATGAACGATTTCGTTTGCGAGTCATCGCGGAATTGTATGGAGATGTGTTGACCGCGGCAGTTGCGCAAACGTTCCGCTGGCTGCGCTTCTCAGTTTCCATACTAGTATTTTGTGATGACTTGCAAACGAAATCGTTCATTTAAGGCAGTTTTGTGAAAAGTTCTTAAAGATTATTATGGACTATGATACCTTTTCAGAAAGCTGATGAAACGTATGTAGATGTTTTTTTTACAATTTGTACACTTGATGTCATATTATTTTTTTCGACTAGAGCAATAGTTTAGTAACAACAACCACAGATTTAGAAAAAAATACCGCAACAGACGGCCAAATTAAAAAAAAAAGTTTTAATGTAAAATTTTGGGAAATTAAAAAAAAATCTTAAAAAATCAATAACTCAAGAACCGTTAATTTTCGGCCATACATTATGATGGCTTAAAAATATTGCATTTTAGCTCCTCTATCAAGTCCTACCAGGAATACGTCGAGTTACCAGTAACCCTGTATATGTAGCGTTTCGTATGTTTTGACTACGTTACCCATAATGTATGTGTTGAACATCGGACTCTATCTAATTTTATGTTTGTGTCGGACATAATGAAAAATACGGATAACTAACATCTTAAATAGAATTTAGCTTGAACAGTGGCACGGAGTGCGCGTTAATCCGCAGCCGCCGCGGTTTCTAGATGAAGGGCTACGGACTAGACCGAAACGTGTCGAATCAAACTCGATTTAAGACATGAGTTACCCATATTTCTCATGTATACGAATTGTCTTGGATGTATTTTGTCCCACACACATCATCATTATTTCAGCCATAAGACGACCACTGCTGAACATAAGCCTCCCCTTTAGACTTCCATGAGTACCTGTTGGAAGCGACCTGCATCCAGCGTTTTCCGCTGACCTTTATTAAGACGTCAGTCTATCTCACAGATTTATATCGAACTAGATGACTCAAGTGTATGTACTTTTCGTGTCATAATGGAGTCAAAAGGAAGAGCAATGCTCCTTCTTTGACGCGATTTCATTTAGTTTTATAACACTTCGATTAAGTTTAACTGCCAAGAGACAGGATAATTTGAATACTTTGGCATCATCTTTGAATGGGTTTCACTCGGAACGTCAATTTCCATCACTAAAGCGCTCATGTGATGATACCTACCGTTGAGAAAAAGTGACACGCTTGGTTTTCATACAAATGCAGGAACTCGCGGTATCTAGTTCATCAATATAGGTAAGTCTGTGGTCTATCTTGTGGGTGGACGTCCTACGCTACACACCCTGTCAAATTAAATAACAATTTTGTTGGAAACATTGATCCTCTTTTATTTCGATACGCAATACATAAATTCCTCCAACGAGGTCCCTGAAACATAATGTTTTCAATCGATCTCAAATCGGCCATCAAAACGCTCCGGCAGCTAAATATAAAAATAAACCAATAATAATGGTTAGGAAAATTCCTCCGTCCCCCCTCCCCCCACAATAAAACAGGTATTTCAAACATGTCAGGTAATAAACTGGAAAGTCTCGTCTCCTGCGCAGACTTAAGAATGGTTAGACAAGGCCTCAATAATAACGAATAAATATTTTTATTTATCTTGAAATATGCTAATAACTTACGTTTAGATTCACTCATAGTGAAATAAACGCATCTACTCACTTTCTTATATCGAGTTTTACTCGATATGTTTCGAGCCCATTCGTGACCCATCATCTGGACGCATCAGTGCGCGTCTGTCGCGCCGTAACGCGTAGTTCCAGATCATTGTGTCACAAATTGGCCCGAAATATTATTATGTCCAGCTAATCTCGATATAAAAACGTGAGTAGATCCGTTTTATTTCACAACTAGCTGTGCCCGCGACTCCGTACGCGTGTTATAGTGACTAATTTTTCCCCGTTTTCCCCGCATTTTTCAATGTTTCTTCGCTCTTATTAGTCACAGCGTGATGTTATATAGCCTAAAGCCTTCCTCGATAAATGGTCTATCCAACACAAAAAGATTTTTTCAATTCAGCCTAGTACTTCCTGAGATTAGCGCGTTCAAACAAAAAAACAAACAAACCCGTGTGGTGTCGGGTAAGAATAGCACCTCCCCCTTTCTTCGCGTGGGTGTCGTAAGAGTCGACTCTAGGAAAGGGTAAGTGTATTGTGGGCGATGGGCTAGCAACCTGTCACCGCAATATCACGTTTAACCACCTGGTTACCCTGAATTTGCTAACCGTGGCACTGGATTTTTGAATTCATGTGCTCTGCCTACCCCTCATGGGAACACAGGCGTGGGAATAATATATGTATGTATGTATGTATTTTTTATAGGTGATTATGATACATTGCCGTGTCTACACATTCCTAGCCCTCCCACCTGGAATGCGGCAATATTTCCAAGGCGGGGAGATGTAATTAATCAAAAAGTTTCAGCGCCCCCAACAGAAGCGTCAGAAATGACGGTCCTACGACACTTTGTACATTTTAAGGTTGTTTGTCTTTTATTATTTTCAAATTTTACGTTCCTGATTTACGAGCGGGCTTCGAGAGTTTTTAAATTATTTTGTTTTTGTTCAGGTTGCCGCTTAAATTGCGTAGTTTGGGATTTAGGTGTATTTTAGCTATTTTTTTGTTGCCTTTTTTAATGTCATTCTAGAATCAAACACTGATTAAATAAAAAACACTGCACTGCGCTCAAGAATTCGTAGGTAGGTATATCAGATGTGTCAAGACCGTCAAGCTGAAAAAAATATGGAAATCTGTGAAAATGTAAAAGTAACAACTAAATGATCTGTCTGGTTTTACATTTAAGGCTAAATTCATATCCTGTGTGGTGATTCTTAGCCTGTATGATGTCTGGTTTAAAGTAACACGTCTCCATTTCTTCCGTGCGATTAGTAAGAGGCGACTTAGGTAATAATAGGTTAAGCCTTAACCTTAACCCTTAAGGCATTTAGTCGACAGGTTACCAATCTAAAAAACGTGCTAGAGGTGAGCTCCGGGGTAGGCCCCTTTCGGGAATACAAGTGTGATGTCTCTATGTATGTAACTTATTATCCTGCAAAAGTGAATAAGCAAATATAGAAAAACAAGTTCTAACCACCGATGTCGCGGTATCAGATACTCAAATACAAATCTCATTTCCATTTCCAAAATATATTCTAGTTACCGAAACATTTCGTCCCCCATTCTCTCCATTGCTTCACACTCCAAAACATCCATTCAAAACTTCCAGACCGTTCCAAAGACCTATTTATAATACTTCCCAAAATCAGAGTCCAAAGTAAGTGTAAAACAGTAACTGAACATTAATATTCGCACAACGCAAACTTTGGCCCGCAGGTGCTGAGAACTTGCTCAGATCCCGAAGATGTCTGGCTGTACGCCAGGCGGGCGTATTCTGATACCGTATTCGGTATTTCGGATATGGTTAGGGCTTGCCGCAAAGCAGCAGTGCGAGCGCTGTCGTGTTCCAGTGCAGATGACAACCGGTACAATTAGGGTCCGTTCAGACAGATTGAATCGAAGAGGAGAGCAGATTCTTATCATGTTGAAAACAGAGTTTTTAGTATTAGTAGCAAGGTATATTTTTACATGCGCACTGCTTTTGCTATTAACCGACTTCAAAAAGGAGGAGGTTCTCAATTCGACCTAATTTTTTTTTTATTTTTTTTTTGTGTGTATGTTACTCGATATCTCGAAAACCCGTGGACCGATTTTCAAAAATTTTTTTTTAATCGAAAGGGTATAACTCGAAATTGGTCCCATTGGCACGAAACTAGGATCTGATGATGGAATCTTGGAGAAATCGAGGGAACTCTTCAAATTTTATATGGAGATGTACGGCGTTTTCGGTTTTATTTCGGTTTTCGGTAAACAGAATACTTTTAAAATATTGCTAATTTGAAGTCGGTTTTTTTTTGTTTAAAATTATTAAAAATGCGTGAACGCGCTTGGTGTGAAATGGACCCATCAACTATTTTGTGTTGTTATTCTGTCCCGTAAGTCAGGGGACAACTGTGATAGAGTTGCTTAGAAAAAGGTTGTAATTTAGGTCCCGTTTCAGGCTCAGGAGATGCGCCATAAAGAAATGCTTTTATAACTGTAACAAATTCTTAACTTACAGTGGACTCTTTCCTATCCTAGAAAATTACAATTTTACTCGGTGACTCAGGGGACGTCACCATGACAACCAGGGACACAAAACAGTTGATCGACTCAAATAATAAGAGGAGCCGACTGGTTCCGATCCGGATTTTTTTTCTCGTTTGCTCAACCGTTCGTCTCCTATTATATGGTCTTTCTCGCTCCGATTCCGCGCGTATACGATCTGGTCTGTGAGAAAAAAAAAATGCACGCTGATGCTCTCCGAGTCAGTCTATGTAATCGGACGTTTACTGTCACATTTGAAGCATTACATCGTAGGTCTTTGGGTCTCTTGAAACTGTTTAGTATAGTGGATGTCTGTGACGTTAATATCTTACTAACCGATGACCCATTTGCTAGTGTACTTTAGGTTATAAGCAAGAAAACTTTACCGTCTGAGTCCTCACCTCGCGTCGCCAGAATAAGTACACCTAAAAGGGGTGTTAGATTAGAAACATCCCGCGCCAACTCGCAACAGACTTTAAAATTTGTCTGTGTGTCAACCTTCCACGTGGTATTTGACGGCTCATTTCATTACGGATCGCCACAATACCTCCCCAAGTCCTTTCCTAAGGCCCTGCGCAGACTATCCGCGACAGACTTTTTAGTCTGTGAAAACAGAAACTATGGAATTATACGCAGTAACGCACACGCAAAAGTCCGGGGCACAATGCATACAAACCATGCAGACTTTTTGTGCGCCGCAGACTAGATCGCCCAAAAAGTCTGTCGTCTGCGCTGCCCCTAATTTGAATGGAATATTCGGACTCTTTTGATCTCGTGACGAACATTTTTGATTTAATAATTCGCCTTCAAAGCCGAGCTTGATTTCAATTTGTTTGTACAATGAGTGGCCTAGTTTCGTAGGCAATTAGAGAAATGTTTGGCGTGTGTTTTTTGGAATTGTTTTTTTTTTTACACACAGGTGTTTCTGCCACGTAAATTAAATAGCCTGAGTTATATTCTTCTGTCAGTCCCAATTTCTTTTTTCAGTTTCAGTTCAATTTCAAAGTCAAATGTCTGTTTCTTATTATCCGTAACAACATCACATACAGTCATAAAAATTGTACACATACATACATATTCTCACGCCTGTATTCCCATCAGGGGTAGGCAGAGCACATGGATTCGGAAATCCAGCGCCACGTCTAGCAAATTCAGGGTAACCAGATGGTAAAACGTGATATTGCGGTGACAGGTTGCTAGCCCATCGCCCACAATACACTAACCCTTTCCCAAAGTCGACTCTTACGACACCCACGGGAAGAAAGGGGGAGGTGCTATTCTAACCCGGCACCACACGGGGGCATAAAAATTGTCTAAACGTTTTTTTGTACAAGTAGGTAGGTATGTCATGATTTGTCGTCTGGTTTCAGATTTTGAATAACACATCTCCACTTTTTCCGTTGATATTGTAAGACTATAGTTATATTTAAAGTTTATTTTAAAGCGACAGGCTGGCAAACCGTCAATAGTGTAGATACCTCTTTTATCCTTGTACCTAAAAAATTAGCTAAAATGTGATTACCTAGCGTGTAATAGGCATGATTTTGTCTACGCAGCATTTCCTGGGCTCTGCCTACCGCATTCCGAAATACGTACAGTCAGCTGCAGAGAAAGGTAACCCCCTAGTTATGAAACTTGTATGGGCGGGGGGTTACTCTTCTCTGCAGCTGTCCGTACATAGACATTGTATGGATTTTCTTCATAATGATAACACATTTCTTTTTCGTTAAGTACCCTTAGAGTAGAGAAGTGTTTTCTTTTCTTGGATATCACATAGTAACCTCAATACTTCCAACGTTTTTTATACAGTGTAGCTACGCTGCACAACTCCCTAATTCGCTATGCACCGCGAGTTTCGGACAATTTATCAAGACGCCAACATCACGCGTCGCCGAGATGAAGCGTTTATTCTCTCAGACTTATTAGCTCATATTTCTTAAGCGCAGCGGCTAATGCCGTTATGAGCGTGTAATACAGCGAGCGTGTTTTATCCAGAGTGAAGTAACTTTTCATATTTAAGTTATGGTTTTTGGTAGGGAGGTTTCAATATTGTGTGGTATTATATGGTGTGTGGTGACGGGTTGAGAAAAAACCTATTCTATTGATGCTGCAGGAGGCGTCTTAAGAAGGTTGAGGCATATTATAGACTACCAAAATATTGTTATAATTGACTACGTACGTGATGTTGCCATGGGTTTGTCTATGCAGCGTTTTGTGTCCTCTGCCCACGGGCATAGCCAGGATTTAGTTTGGGG
>BHDV01052228.1:596035-621103 GCA_005406045.1 Adoxophyes honmai | reverse complement strand
GCGAGGTCTTCAATTGTTTTGCGGAATAATTTCCGAACAACCAAGATGACATTAGTACTCTATAGGTTATATCCTCAATGGATTTTGAATATTACAACCGATGTGACGTCACCGCGCCGCCCCGCCCCGCTTCTCCTGTCAGTGCGTTTATTGCCCAACGAGGCAGAACACACAAAAGAGTAGATTAAGATTATAACAAACTCATTACATTAAAACCACTTCCGCTCAAAAGTAACTTCCCCACGTAATCAAATCAGCAAATCAATAAAGCCCGCTATTTTTGCCGATCAACTGGAACGGGTCATCAATTTATTAATCAGACCCTCAAAGGGGAATATTCGTTCGGAATATCTCGGCAAATTAATATAGATTAATCTGATGGGCTATTTTGATTGATTGGAAACCCTTTGAGCGGCGATTCGTCAATTAAAATAATTCAGATCAATCTCGTTGGTCGTCAAAACTTGGAAAAAACGCCAATACTTCTTAATTAAAAAGTTTCTCGTTGTAGGCGCGGTCTGTGCTTGTTTCTACCAAGGGTGGCAGTTCATGGTATTGTCTAAAGCGCGGAATTACATAGGTACTTACATACAAGCGTGATGTATGTGTGCGAGCTTGTGCGCCTTGTGTGTGATAGTGACAGATTGCTAGCTTGTCGCCTAAAGCATACTTCCTTCCTTAACTCTTTCCTTAGTCGCCTCTTATGACATCCACGGTTCAAGCGGAGAGGTTTAGGTATGCTTTTAGGTATATTTTTAAACTTAAAATTATACTAGAAGTGGCTGTGAAGCGTAAAATAGTCATAATCATGGTTTTGTCTGTCACGTTTCGTGTAGTCGGCCTACCCCATCTGGGAACATAGGCGTGATTGTATGTATACATACATACATACATAGGTACATACATATTCTCACGCCTGTATTCCCAAGAGGGGTAGGCAGAGCACATGAATTCAAAAATCCAGTGCCACGTTTAGCAATTTCAGGGTAACCAGGTGGTTAAACGTGATATTGCAGTGACAGGTTGCTAGCCCATCGCCCACAATACACTAACCCTTTCCCAGAGTCGACTCTTACGACACCCACGGGAAGAAAGGGGGAGGTGCTATTCTAACCCGGCACCACACGGGTAAACACGGGTATTGTATGCATGTAGGTAGGTACAAAAACCTTAACAGTCAGGTGCAGTACGCTCGTAGTTCCTATCCACATAAATATTTAATCATCCTTTGATTGGATTAATTAATCAACAATAGCTTCGAACAGGCGAACTCGAAAGGACCCTAATAAGAAACTTCGCTTAATTATTATCGAAGCGTTTGAAATAACTCAAAGTCATCTGAAAGTCATTTTGTTTGTTTAATGTATCGGGTAACTTATCCCTCGGGTTATTTAATACGCAGCCTAGAACAGATAGTTCGTTGAAAAGAAATAAACGCTTAAAATATATATACTTACATTATCACGTTTGACTATCTAGTTACCCTCAAATTGGTAAATGTGGCACTGGATTTTTGAATTCATGTGCTCTCCCTACCACTCTTGGGAATACTGGCGTGAGAATATGTATGTATGTATCTACATAACATACAATCACGCCTGTTTTCCCATGGGGTAGGCAGAGCACACGAAACGCTCTAAAAACAAAACCATGGCTTTTTCACGCTTCATGGCTACTTCTAGCATATTTTTTTAAGTTGTGAGTGTCCTGTGTGTGTGGTCCTGTGTAGTGTCGGAATAAAATAACACCCTCTCCATTTCTTCCGTGGATGTCGTAAGAGGGGACTAAGGACATACATAGGTTAAGGCATATTTTAGGCGACTGGCTAGCAACTTGTCACTACTATACCTATCAACTCAAAACCTAAAAATATTCTTGAAGTGGCCATGAAACGTATAATAGTCATGGTTTTCTCTATGGAGCGTTTTGTGTGCTCTGCCTACCCATTTGAGAATACAGAAGTAATGTATGAATGTAATAAATCACAAATCTTCTAATGGTATTCCCATAATCCCTGTAGTATCTAGTTTACAATTATCTCTCTATAATCTATCATCGATGTCGTAACACGCGTTTAAGGATGGTTATGGTATGTTTTACGCGACAGGCTTGCAACCTGTAACTGTTAAGTAAGTCCTTTTTTTTCTACCTTGGAACCAAAAAAATATCTTTGTTACTTATCATGACGCGCGACTTATCTCGTTATAATAATGTGATTTTAATTACGTCGACGTTACTGCCGTGTTGCAGCGACCGTGGTCATGAATAAACTAGCGAGCTAGTACCCACACACATGTAATAGACATAATGTAGTCCCAAATGGGGTAGGCAGAGCATAAGACACGCTACATAGACAAAACCATGACTGCACGGTTCGTAGCCGATTTCAGCACACATTTTGATTAAAATACTGATGAAAGAGTGACAGAAAAACAATTTGGCACAAGGCAGTTTAGCCGACAAATCGTTTCGCTGTCAATACGTAAGTTTCATGAAACCCCTTCAAGTTTTTGTCAGCGTTTTGCGAGCCGGAACCGGAACAAACTCTATTGTTTTCGATGACAATGCTGAATTCTCAACTTTTTCTTATAACCGATTAATGCCAGGTTTTCCAGAAAATAATGAGGCTATTTTAGGTTTTAGACAGCTAATAAGAGCTTGACTAGATCGAGGTAAATAGTATGTAAATGTACTTCGCCTTGAAAATATAATCAAAAGATATCCAATGTAAAAAATCGAAATAAATTATTATGTCATCTTGTAAAGTTAAGAACAATGTAACGTTTCATTGCATAGTCTCCTCTTACTACATCCACGAAAGATTTGGAGAGGTGTTGTTATTCTAAACCCGACATCATACAGCATACCTAATTCTTACACCATATTTATAAACATGTATTCCCAAACGGAGTAAGCAGAGCACACGAAAGGTGACATAGACAAAATAACGATCTACACGCTTGGCAGTTACTTTCAGCATAATATTAGGTTTAGCAATTGGTTCTAATTTAACTCCGTAATATAAATGTTACTGAACGAGGACCCATTTTCACGAACCACTTAGCTTAAAAGATTCCGTCGCATTGAGCTTTCCGATCCATATATTGACATCTTAATAGGAAAGACTAGTACTAATACTGTCTTTTTATGAACTCCTGTCAGACTAAAGTCTAAAAGTAGCTTCATGGAATTTTCGCCGTAATGAAAACTTTACACGACGTCTGATTCACGCAGTGGTTACTTAAATACGTCTTGTGTCTTCCCTAATTTTCCATCGGCATTATTTGGTTCCCTGAAATTGCTAAACGTGGCACTGGATTTTTGAATTCATGTGCTCTGCCTACCCCTCTTGGGAATACACGCGTGAGAGTATGTATTTAACGCATACGACGACGTGAAAAAAGTCCGGCATACAATGCATACAATCCATGCAGACTTTTTTGCGCCGTAGACTCTATCGCACAAAAAGTCTGTCGTCTGCGCTGCTCCTGAGAGAGAATCACGAAGGGTAAAACATATATCTAGTAACACATACATATCCTAAACATCAAACCGATAATTATGAACCCTACTCGCACGTGTAATTTTTTATATTCATAATGAACTCGTTAAAATTTCGTTACATTACAAAATCGCGTCAAATTCTAACCATTCTTCACGGGCTTACCTTAAAAGTGTCAACGAGGCGCCAAAACACATTCCTGGCGCGTCGGCGCCAAAAATGCGAAGGGGACGCTATTTACCCCGTCGAAAATGAAAATTAAACGCAAACAAGCCACTGCCGCCATTTTGAGTCTAAAAAACGTTCGGCCATTTTGTGATGAGCTGGCTTGTGGTGATGGACGGCGCCTTAACGTTACTTTCGTTCTTCCGTGATGTGAACTGATCAGTAAGAAAGTAGTGCCTTTTAGTACTTACATACATACAGTCACACCTGTGTTCCCAAATGGGGTAGGCAGAGCACACGAAGAGTGACACAGACAAAACTATGGCTATTTCCGACTTCTTAGCCACTTCCAGCATAAATTTTAGTTTTGAGAACAGAATTCTGTGTGGTGTCGAGTATAACACCTCTCCATTTCTTCCCTGGATGTTGTAAGAGGTGACGAAGGAAATAGGTTAAGGTATATTTTAGGCGACAGGCTAGCACCCCGTCACTGTTATACCTGCCAACTTAAAACCTAGAAAAATATGCTAGAATGACGTATGAAGATCTGAAATGACAGAAGGAGACATACATACACCTTCAAGTATATTCCTAGTAGCACAGTCACCCCAAAATCACAAAACTTTAATTCCCTAGCATGCCAATCTCCAATTAGGATATCACCATCAGGCATGGAATATGAATGCAAACAAGCCATTCTCGCCCTAGGGTCGAAAACTCGCTTTATTAAGGAATCTCAGCAGAATCGGACGTAATAAGGATGCAAATGATGCGATGCGATAATGTATGCGATTCGACGGGGGCATCGCGGAATGTCCGGTACGCACTGAGATGAATTGACACTGCGGTTAATTTAGGCGGGGATTTGTCTTATTACTACAAATTTTCGCAATAAGAGATGTAGTTTTCATCACACTTGCTCGTCAATGGTGTTATTACAAGCACGTATCCTATAGGACAAAGGCCTAAATTGTAACTGAGAGAGTTACTGATAGTTAACACTCCTTCGAGAGTTATGACTTTAGTTTTAAAATTTGCAAAAGTTAGCATAGGCACTTAGGTACCGCACCTCAGACTACGTAGGTTACGGGTGTAAAAGTAAAAAATAAACAATTAAAACCCATTTATAAACCATTTATAACCCAACGGATTTTTAGCAAATCTAAAAGTTAAATTTGATCAAGTTTTTAGTTTTCAAAGCCGGCACGGCCGGTTTTTCATCACATCTAGTTTCAAAACGCCCGCAGCGTTTTTATTCGCAGTGCGTCCGACGTAAGTATCATATCTAATTGAAAGGAATTCATATTTGCATATAAATTGCATCTAGCCCTCCAACGCAAGGGTGTGAGATTATTATACCGATTTAATTCACTTCCCGTTCCAACAATAGGTTTTGTCAACAGACATCCTAATAATGGCTGTATTACGCTATCTTGAGAGGGCGCCAGTATGTAATGGGTGCTAGGATGGCTTTATTAGCGTTGATTGAGCCTTACTTTTTGTCGATTTTAAGGTATAACAGTTTAACAGGTTTAGCTAACTTTTACCTGAGTAATGCTCACAATAGAAAGAAGTGAACAGCAGCACCTACTCTCTATACTAAGACGCGAGTAATCGCTAAAAATCGTTTAAATTTCATAGTTATAGTATTTCTGCACTACGAATAGAGTTGAAAGATTATTTTAAGACCGTACTATTTATTGTGAAAGTGATTCATGTGGCAAGTGTTTCATGTTGCAATTGTTTTTTTTTTCTATAATTGTAAACTAGTTATCCAAAAATTACCTTCTCCGCCGTGGTCCGGTAATTTCACCCTCCTCCGACCTCAATACCCAAGCTGGTTCCATTAGGCAGCATAATAGATATTTTTATTTATAGTAACAACGACGATGATTCGACTTGGTATCTGTTTTCGAGGGCCTGGTACCGGTTTGTGAGCTGGTGAATGATAAACGCTGCAACACTATTCAGAATACGTTTCAGCTCATGTAGAACCCTAGATTAGGTTAATTTTGCAGCAATTCTGCGATGTTTACAGTTTTCCAATGAGAGTACACTTGGTAAATGAAACAATCACAAAATAATAGACAATGAGACTGAACAATAAAATAATTTTCTACGAAAGATTACTAAACTATTGACGTGTCGTATTAGGATGTCCAATCATTTGCCGAGATTCAGAAAATTCGGATAGGCAAACTTTACACAGTCAAAACCATTACTGTTTCATGTTTTGTAGCCTATTTTAGCATTTAATTTTTCATAAATTAAAGAGTAAAACTATTCTGTCGCCTAAAGCAAACTTAAACCTATCTCCTTACTCACTACCTACCAAATGTACGGATGATAAAGAGGAGGGTTATTCTGAACCTAACATCGTACGGGCAAAAACTATCATATTAAAGGACTATTTAAGACTTATAAAACCAGTTCAGATTAAAATTTAAAGATAAGAGCTACGGGAGCGCCGGTTAGACTCATTAAAAACTAATTAAGATCCCCTTTGTAAAAGACAGGAGACTAAACTGTAGTCTTTATAAAATGGTTTCTTATACTGATTTCGCATTGATTTAAGAAACCGAGTAGGTACAGTCAAAGAATTTGATAACTGTGCCACTTTGTATCTTTTTACAAGAAATATCACTTACCATACTAGGTATGTACTAATCAAAACAATTATGAATCTATGAAAAGGTTCAAAGTGGCACAGGTATCAATTTCCTTGATTGAACCTACCGTTAAAGCTTAGATAAAATGAGTAAAAAAAGTAATTTTCGAAGATAGACTTTTCGTTAAAAAAAGTCAATTGTGTCAAAGATTGTTTGTTAACTCTTCGTAGCAATAAGGCCGCCTTTTACCTCCGTAACTTTAAATTTCTGTAATACATTTTTGTAGTAGGTATTGCTGAAATAGCCACAGCACTGTCGGTTTTCACATTTCTTTCTTTTGATGTTCATCGCCGCAGCAAAAACCGAGCATTCTCATTACCGTGTCGTTTCAAAAAACCTCCGCACGGCGAACTTTGCCGAAAGTTCCCGAACTATCCCGACGCGATGCTCCTTTATACATAGCCCGTAACTATTGGCTGCGGTTGAGTTTTGCCGACGGGGCGGGTGCAAGTCACAAGCGCCTTCCCAGTCATCAATAGCGGGAATTTTTGTATCCTTTTGCCACATAATGACGCTTCGCAGCTCGTCGCTAAATAAACAGGCGTCCTGCTCAAAATTATTGCTTCCTGTTGCATATTAAAAACAACCCAAGAAATTTACTTACTTATCCGGTAAAGATGCAAAAGATGAATTGGGAGATAGAGAGAAGACTTAATTTAAGACCGACAAAAAGGGAGTGGGGCTAAATGTGGTCAAAGTTTTAACGTCGCGTAATTGATGTTTATCGTTGTCAATAACATTTTGATGTCTTGTGGCCCTTCAGAGCTTTCATAGGTCTTGCAGCAAACATTTCGCAGTTCTCAAAATATAAAAAAAAACCTAGTCCTCCTTTAACTTCATGTATCATCGCGAACCGGGATTGTTGAGCCACTTACCTATGTTTTTAACTTGGTCGTGTAATACTAATGCAATAGCTAACTTCTAGTCGGGCACATCAATCATTGATTACACGTCTGAATTGCGAACAGTGGTGAGTGGCTCAACAATCCCAGTTCGCGACTGTACCTATATTTTATACTTACCTAAGTTACTTTGATTTA
Source organism: Adoxophyes honmai (assembly GCA_005406045.1). Lineage (NCBI taxonomy): Eukaryota > Metazoa > Arthropoda > Insecta > Lepidoptera > Tortricidae > Adoxophyes > Adoxophyes honmai. The sequence continues at coordinate 613,727 of BHDV01052228.1, read as the reverse complement.
TTATGTATGTCATTTCCGCCGCTTAGGAACTAGAAACGCTTGCAAAATCAGAAGTGATGTAACAAACATCTAAGCTAACATTGCTGACTTATTCAAAACTAATTCAAAGTTTCATTATTTTCTTCCAATACCTTCCATTATTTTCTTCTTACCTTCATTACAGATACTTCAACCAGGATATGGGATACAAATGAAAATTGTGTATTTACAAGCGCACGCACTCACAGCGCGCGCACAATTGAGTTAGTTCAACTACTTTTCTTATCTGTAACTACTTTTGACCCATAATTTTCTCTGCAATCTTCACTTTGCCAACATACTCCTACCTACCACCAAAATCCTTAGCAACTAGAACCCTGTCAAACACACTAACCACCCTCGAAAACCTCTCATAACTTGGCCCACACATCCGAAAAGAGATCAAAGCGTGCCGTCCGCGACGTCATTAAATTACGACGACGTGGAAACAAACTTACCCTCTACACCCCACATAAGTCCTACTGCTTTAAGATAAATGACTTTTTTGCGTGTCGCGAGGACATCCGTGCCCTGGCAGGAACATACGTGATTGTCTAAGAAAGGTACCGTGCTCTGCGCTAGTTTCTTTTGATCCGTTAATAACATGGGAAATGCGATAATAATTATACAGATATGTAACGTGAATACATATTTATCTGCACCCATGTCATGATTTCGCTTATGTGTTCAGAAGGAGTAAGGAACCGACCTAAGTTGAGAAGCCTCGTTGTTTGCAATATGAAATCGATATTTTAAAAAAAATTGGTAGTTAAAAGTGTCGTAGTTCTTAAAAAAGATGGTGATTAGAAAAAAAACTTTAATTTTCAAATTTGGAACACGCGAGCGATGCGGTTGGCGGTGCAAGCTTGTAAGCCAGTGAGCATTTGTTTTTGGAATGAGATTTTGCCGCCATTTCTGTAGAGGTTGTACCTAATGTTACATTTGTGAATTATAAATAAATAAGTGTAGATAAAGTTATGTCTGTGACTGTAGGTACATAGAGGTAAATAAGAAATCGTGATACTAAGCGAAGATTGTATAATACAATTTTATTCATTTTAGTTGGTGACTTATTAAAAAACCGTGTTCCGTACATTTTATTCCAATGGGAGGTTTATTATGATGTTGCAATTGTTGTTTTTTTTTTCTTTTGGAACAAAATAAATATAGACAACATGTTTTATTTATGAAATCTTAATTAAATTTTTATATTTGTGTTGGATTTATGTATTGTGTAGACGATTAAATTAAATTTTAGAACTTTGACCATTATCGATGTAGCAGACTGAACGAGATTTATTGAATCTCATCATTCCTTTCCTTTGTAGACTAGATAAAAGTGAAGTTTCTATACATGCAATATATATCATACCTATGCTCCAAATAGTAGGCAGAGCACACGAAACGATACGCAGACAAAACCACGACTATTTCACGTTTTTTTCACCACTTTATTATCGCTTTAAAAAGTAAAAGTGGCATATTAGTGACAGATTGAGCTTGTCCCTTAAAAATGGAGCGGTGTCGATCTAACTCGACATCACATAGGAAGATATTTCTCTGCTGCAAAATTTTTGAAGCTCACACAAATAGCCCACGAAAGCGACCGTCGCTCGCTTCGCTTGTCATATTTCGCTTGAAATAGTCTCGGAAGGCGCCCAACATGCACTTAGTTTAAGCGAAGTAGAAATAGTTTGGCGGCGGTATTTTGTATAAGTACGAGTATCGTGAATTGGGGTGAGTAGGGACGAGGGATGGTGGGGTATGAATGGAAAAAGGATGACAAAGGGATGAGGTGGTTCTGTAGGCTATTGCTACCAAAATAATTATAATCTTATCTGTTACAATCTTCAATACGCAATTATTTTTATCAAGGTTTTAACGAATACATACCTACACAAATCCTGCCCTTTTTACCCAAATGGGACAAGCAGAGCACACGAAATGCTTCGTAAACGAAGCCATGACTGTTTCACGTTCCGTGGCCACTTCTATTAGGTATAGGTATACTATTTTTAGTTTTAACCTGTTGCCTAAAATATACCTTAACCTAGTCGCCTCTAATGACATCCACAGAAGAAATGGAGAGGTGATTTGATGTATACAGGTTTATATTTACACCTTAGTTGTTTTAACATCCCTTAAAGTCCATTGACCCCGTTCAAAACCTACCACGGTCTGGCAAAATCCCGGACACGCCCTAATTCCCGTATCCCGTAAACACCGTGTTTACGATACTGCGAGTTGACGAGTTGACGAGTTGGCGACGTGACGGGAATGCGTGACGAGAGAGCCTTACGAGTATTTTAATTGTAACACGTTTTGGATTAAAAGTGTCTGTTATGATTATGAGACTAAAGCGAAGTTATACCGAGTCGTTCGCAGGTCGCACCTGAAAGTTTTTGAGGGTTTTATAAAAAAGTGGGATTTTTTTTCAGTACTTACTTAGTAAAAAATAAGACGAAATAAGAATTTGTATGAAAAATTTGGACATTTATTGTATCATTGGAATCGATAGTAGCCGTGATTCCGAATCTAACAAGCATAAATTTCATTTTTGATACGTCGTAAGTAGTTGACAGGAACAACATAAAATATAATTTCTTCTTCTTACGCGGAGGGGGGGAGGGGTCATTTATGAGTTCAGAACTTAAAACTGAAAATATATGCTTGTAGTGGCTACGAAACGTGAAATAGCCATTTTGTTTTAGCCGTCTTGTTCATACCCGTTTGGCGTTTCGTGTGCACAGCCTACCCCACTTGGAAAACTGGCGTGATGTATGAGTCTATTGTGAATTATTTAAGAGGAGGTCAAAAGTTGTTCCAAAAGGTTCGAATTATCCTACACACATTAATGTGCTCGCCTTTTCTGTACTTGAGCTTGGCTTGACACGCTACCACGTATCTAGACGTCTAGGCTTCTAGTCTATCTAGGCATGGTGATCTCACCAATATTGTATCATTGTCTTCACTCTGTATATCTACGTTGACCAAAATTACAAGGCTATTCGTCTGGGAATAGGTGAGCTAATATACGTCGCAGACAGACTCACGGTGCTTTGTTCACTATGGGTAGTAACTGGAATTGATGGGATGATCCAGTGATTTAGTTGTGTGAATGCGTAAACTTACTCGAAGGCAGATGAGTTAAAACAAATTGAAATGAGCACCTAAGTACCCACGATTAGCCGATTTATGCCAAACACGTAAATAAAATCAATGAATAAATCAAAAGGACAATCTTTAATTACATTACGAACGCCAATTATGTTCTCGCCTTTATACGCAGAAAACACATCCAAGTTAAAAAAGAACAAAATAAACTAACTGTGTAGGTATATTGAGAAAGAAAGATAGACATATCTAAAACGATCAATGAATTAAAACAACTTTAAACAAAACCTATCCTGAGATTCACTCATAGCGTTAATCAGTCGTGCGGAAAGAGCAGTGGCGCAAAGCGTACGCTGCTCCCGATAGCGGGTTACGAATTGGCCCAAAACATGTCGAGCTAATCTCGATTATAAAGACATGAGAATATCAGTTTTATTTAACTTCGTAACAATTTCACTAACTTTCCAATAGATGCTTAAAAAATCTTAACGAATGACATACCTACCTAACTTAGATCTCTGTCAGCATAACGTTCTGACACATGCTGCAACGTTGTCTGTCATTAGGACCTTCATACTTACGAAAAAAACAAAATACATCGCCATTAACGTCACATTAATACTCAACAGTGGCTACGCCTTTCCACTAACTCGCCCAAGTCACTCTTCTAGCCCAAACGCCAGTAGACTAACAAAGTGATCGCCTCAAATTGTTCCCCACTTCATTGCCAGCGCCTGTGGAACAAAACGGTCCAGTCGGACATCTGTCTATATTGCTATATCATTTAAAGAGGCGTCAGACTTATTGCTCTAATAATAACTGATTAGGTAAAAGTACCTACTACGTATAGAAAGTGTACTCCCGAATATATTTAGGCGTAAAAAATATATTGTCTTTTTCTACCTTTACCTGCTTGTCGTAGACGTACTTGAACTGCGGAGTGGATATCCTCTGCCAATACACAGTGACCCCGAGATTCTGACCTGACTAATCGGACTAAAAAAGTGGAACACCGTAAATTCCAAAATTGTTTAGTTTTATAAATTCAGTTAAATTTTTTTTCAAAGTACTTAATTCCTAATTTTAATCTGTGACGTAGCCGCAAAACTCAATTTATTAATCAAGTTCCGAAAAAAAAAACAATTTTTATTAGTCAATTCATTCATATTCATTTTACCGTCAGGTCGTATTTTAGTATTTAGGTGGATTACCAATGAAGATCCATCTACCTTATAGAACTTATTATGCTTCATACCTATATATATTATATTCCTGTAAATATATATTATATTCCTGTAAAACATTGACTAATTCATGATTCGGAGCTACACGTACCAATTTGTCAAGGTCAAGGAATAGTTGTTATCGCCTAAAAAAATCATCTATTTCAATGTTCCATATAAAATAGGACTCCTATACCGAGAGGAAACCTATATATTATGCCGCCATGAGGTGTATAATATAAAGGCTAGGTACAGCTCATTTATTCAGGTTTAATTCAGCCATTGATTGCATTAAACACGGCGGTGCGCGCTACAATTTAAGCTTATTGAATTAGGTCCTAAACCAACACCAAATCAACACAATAGTTGGCCAAACAGTTTTAGGCCCTAGTTAGACTTTGTGGGTTCGTATTATTTGTCTTCAAGCCAATTAAACTGCGGAGGTTTGATCAAACATTGGCTCGCGTGGTTATGATCAATGTTTGTTTAGCGCGATGTTCGCCAAACGTTGGCCCAATCTGATTACTGATTAGGTGAGCTGATTATGCGTTGATTGTAAATAAGGTTTTGTGGTGTCATTAGTGTACGGAATCGTGATTATGTATGTTTGTAGGTGTTTGAATAGAGTTGTCTTGTTTGTCATTTTTAATCTAACTGTCCGTGTGGTGTCGGATTAAATAACAACTATCCATTTCTAAGGATGTTTTAACAGGCTAAAGTCTAGCCGCTAGATTATTTTTAAAGACCCAAAAACACCATAAAATGGCGGTTGTTGTATGGAAGACTCATCCTCCATTTTTTTTTTATATTAGAAATAGGTACACCACCTGTGAAAATTTCAACTTTCCAGCTATCACCGTTCTTGAGACACAGCCTGGTGACGGACGGACGGACGCACAGAGAAGTCTTAGTACTTAATAGAATCCCGTTTTTACCCTTTGGAACCTTAAAAATGATCAAAACAGTCTTCTTTTTTAAATCTACCTCTCTAATTCTCGTCACATTAGGGTGACGTCCATTCCCAGGGACTGGCAATACTCATCAGCCCGGGACAGTCTCGCGAACACCGATAACCTAATGTACGTAATATCCGTTATTTTTACGCGACGCATCCCAAATTGTTGTCACCCTTCTTGATTGTGCAGTTAACTCGGAAAGCAGATTCGCTTTATGGATGCGAATTAAAACGTTAGGGATTGTTTTAAAACAACAACGGTAACTTTAGAGAACAGTAGGTATGTCGGGATCGGAGCTTTAATACATACGGTAGAATTCGTTTATGTTGACCAACTGCTTATTACGACATAATTACCCATAGATTTACTTTTTTATTTTACAAATTAGGTCCTGTTCTATATCTGTGTCTCCTATACCTGTATCTGTGTGGTGTCGGGTCTAGAATAACACCTAGCTCCATTTCTTCCGTGGATGTCGTAAGGAGATTTAAGTATGTTCTAGGCGACGGGTTAGCAACCTGTCACTATTATGGCCACGGAACATGGAATAATCATCGGTTTGTCCTTCTAACGTTTGGTGTGCTCTGCCTTCTCCAGTTGGAAATACAGGCGTGATGTAAGTATGTACAATAGATTATTTACTTAGCAATAGCCTATAAAACCTCCTAACACCGTAGTTATCCCATCGATATAATTATATTATACACAAAACCCAAGTCCCCTCGCATCCCGACTCACCCCACGATCCGTTCTAAAATTGATTTCTCCTTGTAAATCCCCTCACAGCCTGTACGAGGGCTGCACTGAAAATTTCGGGAAACTAATATTTAAATACTATTTTTTATCACGTATTATACTTTTTTACAATCGTCAAAGTTTCTATATCTTAAAACACTGGCCACATAGAAAAAAAAAACAATGGTTCGGTTTCAATTGTTTTTTGAACTTGATGAGTCGCTGCTCAACATGGAATTGTCTCGTGAAAATTTAAGACCTATGATTTACTGCGACTTTAAAAGTGGATTAACACAAAAATAATGTGGAGACCGGATGATTGCTGCTTTTAATAATGAAGCACCTTCGATGACTACAATATACAGGTGGTTTTCGGAATTTCAACGTGGCCGTGTTTCCCTCATGGACAATGTGCGTGAAGGTCGACCAAAATCGGCAGTCACCCAAGAAAACATCGATGTTGTGCGTAAACTGATTACGGAAGACCGACATGTGACATATCGGGAAATTCAGGAGTGTCTGGGCATTGGAATGAGTCAAATACAAATTATTCTACAGCAAGAGTTAGGCGTGCGAAAATTGTTTTCCCGGTGGATACCTCATCTGTTGTTCGACAAACAAAAAACGACTCGTGTCGATTAGTGCCCCAAAACTTTAAATAAAATCAACAGAAGAAGCTCAAATGCAGTTTTTAGTATTGTATTGGGTGATGAGTCATGGATATACGCATATAAGCCTGAAACTAAACACCAATCTCGAGTATGGGTCTATGAAGGCGAGATTAAGCCGACAAAAGTGGTTCGCTCTCGCAGCACGGCCAAAAAGATGATGGCTACTTTTGTCTCCAAATCGGGTCACGTGGCTACAATTCCTCTTGATGATCGTAGAACAGTCAATGCCAATTGGTATGCAACCATTTGTTTGCCGAGTGTGTTTGGTGAACTGAGAAAAAAAAACATCAATCGTCGCATCATCCTTCACCATGGAAATGTCAGCTCCCATACGGCTCGGTTAACAAAGGACTATCTAGACGGTGAAAAAGTCGAATTACTTGACCATCCTCCATACAACCCTGACTTAAGTCCCAATGACTTTTTCACATTCCCCAGAATCAAAGATAAGTTACGTGGTAAGCAGTTCCAGACGCCAGAAGATGCCGTGGAGGCGTACAAAACGGCCATTTTGTCGACCCCCCCTTCAGCGTTCAATGAGTGCTTCAAAAACTGGTTTGAACGTATGGAAAAGTACATTTAATATAAGGGAGAATACTTTTAAAAGCAATAAAATTACTTTTGATCATTTTAACTGCATATTTTTTTCTATTCCCGAAACTTTCAGTTTGACCCTCGTAAACAGCACAAAACATAGGTTCGTCTGAACAGCAAACAATCTTGCCGGCGACATTCCACGGCACGTTTGTTTGTTTGTTTGTGATTTCCATGGACCTACATACAGAACTTATCAGGAAACCCTGCGGGTTGGGCCAAGGAACAAGCGACGGCGGTTAACACGTTCCCTGTGCATGCACCACATGTGGTGCATTTCGAGGCACTGATGACTCGTGAGTGCGGCACATATGATGCACTCACCTTTGTTAGTGCTAAGAGCTGACCAAAATTTGCACGTATGATCTAGATTATATTAATTTGCTTGCACATATGATAAAAATAGTAGGTAATAGTGCGTATGGGGCGCCTGGGAACTTTAATAAGTTTTTTTAGTTAGTTTAATGAAATATTCTGACCCAGGTCGATTAAATTAAAAAACTGCACGTGTCGAGTGTTTTTTTGACTGGCAGCTTCACAGGGAACGTGTTAAGTTAAGTAAGACTGAAAAGCTTTAAGTCCAAGAAATCAAATGTACAAAAATGAAAACACTGTTAAAAAAGGGAACGCTCGTTTGCTAGCTTTTAGGGAGGAGGAGGCCTTTCTAGATTTAATCTTGTTAAAGATAGTTTTAGTCAGTTTTAATATTAAGTAGGCATATTGATAACATGTTACTGTAATTTAATATTTTTTGTATCATAAAGATGTACAGTTTTTGTGAAATTTAAATAATGACTTTTTTGTTTTCTTCACTACGTCGACGCTCATCGACGAGTTTAGTTTGTTATGTTAGAGATCGAAAACTAAGACACTATGGCTAGTAATAATACAAAGACCTAGTACTCAGCGTTGTACCAATAATTGTAATTTTCAGTCCTAATTAAGTGATAAAGAAGTGAATAGCAGAGTGTTGATGTTGATTATTGGAATCGAGGTTTCAAACGTTGGGTGGTTTACATTATACATATAGTGTCTTCTCATTTAGCAGTTTCAAACGTTGGATAATTACATGTTTTCTTGTACCTTCTCATTGTTTTATTTTAAGCTATGTGTTGCCTGCGAGTAAACTTTCGTTTAATTATTACTACACGTTAAGTTATACATTTATAAGGCATAAAAGCAGCCTATGTCCTTCCTCTGGACTCAAACTATTCCATACTCAATTTCAGTTGAGGCGTGAAAAAGTAACATACACATACGTGCTCTAGCGTTTACAGTATTCTTAGGGATCGAAACGCCAATCGCTCATGACTTGAGCCATTTTGTTGGTGTGACACGTACGTTCCGCGAATATTCGAGTCTGTTTGAATAATATGTCATGCAAATGTGACGAGCTCCGACGATGAAAAATGAAATGTTTGCCAATTCGTACACACACTGTACGTAAGCATTTATTTAGTGTAAAAAAGGGGTTGAAGATCACGTAAGTTTGACACAAAAGCCGTGTAGCATCGCACTAAATAATTGAATTTACATGTGTTTTCAGCCGATTGAATTTACACGTGTTTTCAGGCGATGGCCAAGTCTCGATATATTTATTTATACCATGTTATACCGACTTGGTATAACATGGATCTCACAACTTTTTACCGCAGAACAACAACTGAGTTTTGGGATTTTAGTTTCATGTTACGTAATAATCCGTAATTTTTAAAAATATACTTATTTTTGGTTGTTATCTTCTATTTCATTTTGAAATTCCAGTTGAGAACTTCCAGTCTTTCGATTTACTTCTACCGTGGATGTCGAAAGTAACTAGAACCGGGCTAAGGTAATAGATTAACCTATGCTTTAGGCGACAAACTAGCAACCTGATACTATCAAACCTAAAATTATGCTAAAACTGGGTACTAAACGTGAAATGGCGAAAGTTTCTTCTATGTACCGCATCGTGTGATCAGCCGACTCCATTGAGAACACAGGCGTGATTGTATGAATGTTTGTACTTACAGATACAAAAGTTATTCAAACCCATTCGAGATGACGGGTACAGGAGGCCCTAACCACCTTACAGCCCGATATTGTCGGAAGTCGGATCGGCCGCACCTGTCTGTAAATAGGGTTGTCAACCATAAAAATATACAACGCCTCCATACTCGGTGATGCCGGCGCTTACAACGCCTTACAACGCTTTACTGGTGCTGGAAGTGCCTCTTGTATTTAAAGGGCCGAGTACACCGTTACGCAATTTCTGAATTCACATGTTTGTGTGTCACAGAATTAGTAGTAGTTCTATATAAAGACGATCCACTCTCCCTTACATGTTTAGGCGTTAAAATATCGCTGACTCTTTCTACCTTTACCTGCTTGTCGTAGATCTAATTATCTATACTTTTTTACTTCCAGTCCAATCTTTCGATTTACTTCTACCGTGGATGTCGTAAGTAGCAACACAGGCGTGATTGTCAGAATGTATGTGTGTACTTATTCATACCATTCGAGATGACGGGTACAGGAGGCCCTAACCACCTTACAGCCCGATATTGTCGGAAGCCGGATCGGCCGCACCTGTCTGTAAATAGGGTTGTCAACCATAAAAATATACAACGCCTCCATACTCGGCGATGCCGGCGCTTACAACGGTTTACAACGCTTTACTAGTGCTGGAAGTGCCTTTTGTATTGAAAGGGCTGAGTACACTGTAACGCCACATTTCTGTACCCCAAGTGTCGTAATTAAGCCAAAGATACATTAGGGGACAATTGTGCCGCGACACATGTCGAGCGAAGTAGCGCGACGTTGCCGGACTTTGCTCGACATGTCGCGCGACTTATATCTGCGTATATAAGTACACGTGTCGCGGCACATTTTGTCCCCTAAAGTATCCTTGGCTTTACGATCAAGACACAAGTCATTCTCGTCTGCGTTGATACTCATGCATCTGTTTGTATGGGAACGCTACTTGTTTTGTCGATCACGGCAGTTGTGTAAACGGGCCGCTGGGAGGTGCTGTCTCAGTTCCCATACAAACTGATGCGTCTAATGAGTATTACCGAAGACGATAGTGACTCGTGTTTTGACCGTAATGAGGACACTAAACTTGGGGTATGGAATTCAGTTATGCATTCCGTGTGGTCACAGAATTACTTTGTCTTTGTTAATTATTTAAGCATCTTTGTTGATAGTAGATATGAAAAGCGAAGTACCATCGCGAACCGGGATTGTTGAGCCACTTAACAATGTTTCTTACTTGGTTGTGTAATACTAATCCAATAGCTAACATCTGTCAGTCACATCGGCCATTGATTACACGTCTAAATTGCGAACAGTGGCAAGTGGCACAACAATCCCGGTTCGTGACTGTACCTACACTTCATTAACTTCTGTACTTATTTGATTCTTGTTAAAACACATACGAGCGCATCCAGTTATTTTAAATCTTCGTAACAATTCGCTATGGCGTGGGAAGCGGCTGGGCGAATAGGAGAAAATTTTGTATTGACAAAGGAAAATTGTATTTTTATTTGTCATTTTCATGTACATAGTAACAATTTGGTTTGCTACGTAATTTTCTGGGATTCATAAGAATATTGTGAGGCTGAATCAGGGCCCATTCTTGAGACTTGACGAGCATTTACTTATCTAGTGAGAGATGTTGTTGTGCGTCTTATAGACTATGTTTTGCATGGTTTTGCTATTGTTATGTTATGAGTGTTTTTTGCAACGTTTCAAAGAATGACCTCCATTTCTTACGTCAACATCGTGAGAGGGTCAGGCAGGGTCTTAGTCATAAGAAGAGTTTTAGTGGATTAAGATTTTAATATCTCTCCAAAGACTGCAAAATTAAACTATGCATATCGACAAACTACATTAGGATATTAGAACCTATAGATCTTATTCAAGTTGTTATTAAAGTGGCTGCAAAAGTCAAAACAGTCACGTATTTTTCAACGTAACTTTTTATATGCTCTGCCTACTCCGTTTAAGGATACAAGGCTGATTGCGTGTAGGTAACTATTTAAAAAAAAAAAACAATTTTAGCTATTTAAAGGGTTTAGTTAGAGTCAGCGATTACTTATTATACTACTCGCTGTAGTTAGATTGTAGGAGTTTTTTTTTCTTTATTCGTGGGTAGTATTATAATTCCGAGCGGTATTAAAATTATAAGTAAATGTACCTGTTAGACATAAAAATAGTGATAAAATTTAGAAAATTTTGACTAAGCCAAATCTCAGTAGAAACCTTAGTTTTACCTACCATAATAAATTGTCAAAAGTCCCCATTGATCCCATGTAACCTAAAGGAGTTATTCGGGATTTTTTCCTCTTGAATCCAAAGTTTAAAAATGGGAATTATTAGTTCAATAACACTATACTGTTTTTATAATGTTTTCTATGCAAAAGGTACCAGTGTCTGCGGCGATGCCTTTGTGATTATGATTACTTAAATGTTTTTAAAATGTTGATCTTGCCAATTGAAATTCAAATTTTAAAATAAACGGAGTATAGGCTACTTGAAGTTCTGGTACCGAAGCTAATATTGTTATATAATGTATGATTAATTTGTTGGAACACCGGTACAACAAACATGGCGGTCTAGTGCATTATTATGCACGGCTCAGACCTCTCATTTTCTGGAGGGTTTGTTGCCGTACTGGAGTACTGTCAGCGAAAAAGAATAACCTAACCAACGTTTTCCGTTTGAGTACTAAATTTTCTCCCAATTGTATCGAGTCTCCGTGAACTTGGCATATATGAACTTTACTGTCATTCTAAAACACAAAATGTAACAGACTAACAGATCATCAATCAATAAATCACTGGAAATCGAATTCAACAACATCGGCATCTAAAGTGGTGGTTTGTTTACATTTTTGATCTCTAATTCGATCTCAGACATTAGTATGTCGCCTAAAATATACATCTTAACCTAATTCCTTAGTCGCCTCTTACGACATCCACGGAAGAAATGGAGAGATGTTATTTTAAACCCGAAACCAGCCAGATATTTAGTTACCGTTCATAATGTTTATTATTTCTATTCCAAATAAAGTTTTTTCTGCATATTTTAAAATGAACAGGGTCATTGTTATTAATTTTCTTTCTTTTCGCCTGACTGTACCGACGCCCTAAGATGCTGTAAGCCCCGTCCCAGACATATTGGATACTCGCGGGCTGGAGAGCAAATTATATCGAAACGGTAAACTGTCTTGGAATATTATATACTTACCTGGTATTATATTGTCGTATGTATCTGTTGCCTGCTCCTCTACATAATAGGTAATTCACTTATTATACAGATTTTTTTTTCCGAGGGGTACAGTAGGCTAGCCTCCTAAGGCCCAGCACCAAATTTTGATCGTTTGAATTTGATGCTTAGTGTCATTCATGTAAAATTCAAACTTATTTTGACATTAGTCCTATATGTAGGACCATGGGCCTTAGGAGGCTAGGCTAATAATCCTTCTATAAGGCTAAAAATTATATATGCACGCTACATAATTTCTAAATTTTATAAAATTTCCTAAATGGGGTGGGTAGAGCACACGAAACACTACATAGACAAAACCATGACTATTTTACGTTTTGTGGCTACTTCTAATATATTTTTAGGTTTTGAGTTGGCAGGTATAATAGTGACAGGTTGCTAGCCTGACGCCTAAAGCATACTTAAACCTATTTCTTAAGCCGCCTCTTACGACCTCCACGGAAAAAATGGAGTGGTGTTATTCAAGACCCGATACCACACAAATCAGATGCGCGTTACCAGATAAAATAATGTTATGACTGCATTGCCGCCAAAATTATGGACGTATAATGAAAATTAAAAAAAGAAATACAGAAAAAAATACAAAAAGCTGACCCGAGAAGGACTCGAACCTCCGACCGCCTCTTCTATTAAAATAGGTGGGTGCTCTAACCGCTAAGCTACCGGGCCTGCGGTACCAGCGCTAAAATTAGGTTACGTATTCATGGTTTGTGAGTCATATAGCCTTGAATACGTCGTAGTTTTTTGGCTCCATTATTTTTTCTCGCTAATAAATTAATGCTTTTGGATGTTACTGTCCGTGCGCTTAGTCTTCCTCATTGGACAAGGTGATTCTAAAAAAAGGTTTTTGTTTAGTATAGTGTTTTTTGTAAAATTAGCTGAAACAAACATTTTTGAAAATTCAAGCCAAACGGAAACCGACGATGAAAACTCTGCCTTGGGTGGTATTCTGGTATTTATGACAACACTATACAAAACAATGTGCATACGAGTGACTCGTTTTGTTTAAAATCACTCGATGGATTTTACGCACTTCCGAGACCTAAAAATTAAACAAAATTGAACACCCATATTAAGTACCTAAGGTACAGTATGTTTTGCAAAATGTTGTAAATAATTAATTTTATTTCATATCTCGCTATCGTTCTCTGTTATCTAAGATATTCCTCGGTGATTACTATGACATAATACTATAACTGATATTACTATATCATACATTTACACCGAGATATACTATACCTACCTAAGGTTAAACACGACAGTTTTATGCTTTATTTGTACCTATACCTTGATACAAATGCCATCCAGTATTGAATAAAAAATCTTAGCCTAATTTTGCATCTAAAATTATGATTATAAAATTTGTTAAAAAAAAAACGTAAAAAAATACAAAAAGGGACCCGGGGAGGAGTTGAACCTCCGACCACCTCTCCTTGAAATCAAGCCGGGTACTCTGACCGCTGAGCTACCGGGTCTTCGATGATGTAGTTCGAAAAAATTGCAATAATGCAAAATGCAAATGTTAAAGCAAAACTACCCTCATTAAAAAATGCTCAGAAGGTTTATTATTATAAAGCTCAATGTTAATGGCCCACAAAGCGGCTGTGGTCTCTTTCAGATTTATAAAGAATTGACAAGGATGGAAATAAAAAAACGTGTTAAATTCGATTCAAGTGACGTTAGGACAATAATAATTAGTGAAGTTGTTTAATTTGTGATGTATATTTGTGTAAATAAACAAACAGTGTATAATGCCCGGCATTTATCTTGGCAAGTATTCTTGGACTGTAGTTAAATTATGTTATATACGATTACAGGTAAGTAGATATCTCTTATACCTATGTTTAAAAATAATATAGAAACAAAATTGATAAGATAACCTATCTCAATTTAAATATCATTGTAAGTAATGTTTTGTGGTTCATCAAATAATTATGTTTTATCATACTTATTAAAGTAATTCTAAAATTCTTCTTAATTAGTAAAGTATTTCCGCAGAACGTTGTCACACAATAAGCGTAATAAAAAATCCTTTGTCGTGCAATGCAATATGATTATGACCTTTACCTACTGTAACTGATACTGTTCCGTGTGGCGAAGGGTTTAGAGTTTAGAATAACACCTCACCATTTCTTCCGTGGATGTTGTAAAAGGCTACAAAGGAAATTGGCTATGGTATATTTTTGACGGCAGGCTATTTGTCACTATTATGCTACCTCTTCTATCTGTTTTCAAACCTAAAATTATGCTAGAACTGGCTGGGAAGCGTGAAATAATCATGGTTTTATCCATGTCATGTTTCGTATGCTCTGCCTACGCCGTTTGGGAACATAGGCGTGTTTATGTATATGTATGTTTAGTGTTAATAGCTACCATAGTCGGTCGGTCTGGAATTGGTTTGATAGTACCTACACTTCAACGCCCTTCGAGATATTCCAAGCAGTCCACAGGAAAAAGCTAGTTAGTATAATATAAACTTAATATACGCAGGGGGTGTCAAAAATTGCTCACTGTATCGAGACAGGATACTGCGTGAAGCGATGTGGGTGCTTCCATTCACGACTAGTTTAATCTAATTTAATTTTTCGCTTGAGTTTAAAAACCCATGGTAGTCCAGCGGTTTGACCTGTTGCTCATGCAAAGAGTCGTGGGTTCAAATCCCAGGCTTACAGCTAGGAAGCGTTGCCATTATTGAAAAAAAAAACTATTCTCAAATAGCGTAGGCAAAGTATACGAGATGATAATAATGTATAGTTGACGTAGTTGGTTGTATATTTAGATCAGTGGTTAGAGAAGACTACGAAGCTTAAGGTCCCGGGGTATGATGAATACGAATGTTGACGAGTCTTGGAGTTTATCTTGGTCTGGGTTCTGTAAAGGTTACAGTTGTTCTCATCATCATCATCATCAGCAGCATATATACGTCCCACTGCAGGGCACAGGTCTCCTCTCAGTATGAGAGGGCTTGGGCTATGGTTCCCACGCGGGCCCAGTGCGGATTGGGAACTTCACACACAACGTTGAATTACTTCGTCGCTGTGTGTAGGTTTCCTCACGTTGTTTTCCTTCACCGAATAGCTCGTGATAAATATCAAATTTGACATCGCACATATGCTTGAGAGACCACAGGTCGAACCGCTGGGCTACCACGGCTATACAGTTGTTCTACCCTAACTTAATTGTAAGGTTACTGACATGACAATAAATTGTGTATAATTACGAGTAGGTATATGTAGTATGAACTTATCTATCAAAATCCTAATAGAAATTTATCTGATAAAATCGATTTAGTGCATAAGTATATTTAAATAATCACATTTTCAAGTCATTTAGAAAGGAATTGTCAAAGGCAAAGAAGTAGTAGTTTAGATAAAGGTAGACTTGGGCATAACCCTAAAGTGCTAGAGAAGCCATAGGGGTCCGTACCCTTTACACCCCGGGACATATGGACCCCGTGCATAATCATGTTAACTGAGCGACAGGAAAATATTGGGATATTAGCTACTCCTGTCAAACAAGAGAGGGTTCCGTGAAACAGCAACAAAGCGAGATATTATGTTTTACATAATACATCACGCCTGTATTCCCAAACGGGGTAGGCAGAGCACACGACACGCTACGTAGACGAAACCAAGACTAATTCATGTGCCGTGGCCACTTCTAGCATATACTTTTTTAGCTTTAAAGTTGGCGGGTAAAATAGTGACAGGTTGCTAGTCTATCGCCTAAAATATACCTACACATCTCGCCTCTTACGACATCCACGGAAGAAATGGAGAGGTGTTATTCTACACCCAACAACATTTTTCGGATACCATTGGTAGCAAAAAAATGTGCATGTGGTTTGCTTGGTCTAAAGCAAAAGCATTCCGCCTAAAAAGTTGTAAGAACGGTTACCGATATACTATATCACCTTTTTGTACTTTTGTATTGTAATTTAATAAATAAAACCTGACATGGAAATTAATCGCAGTAGAGTAAAAATAAATTCTTAGTTTGTCATGGTCATGGAAACCAAAACGTAAAAATGAAAATGATTAGTTCAATAACACTTATTAATGTTTGATAAAATAACAATATTTACGATGCGATGTCTTATGGTTACTTAAAAATGTGTTAAGTTTTAGCAGTTGAAATTCAAATCTTAAAAAAATAGACGGAGTATAACATACATACACTCACGCCTATGTTCCCAATCCGGAGTATAAATCAATATCAAATGCATTTTCTTCGCAAGTTTCACCGGGTTTGTCAAAAGTATATTGGCACAAGTTGGTCTAAGTAGAGATTACGGAACCCTTTTCTGGACGGAACCCTGTCGGTCACGGCGCGTCGCGTCAGGCATTCAATTAGCCCGGGACCGTGAGGGGAACCGGGTGAGTATGAAAATAAGGCAGGCTCGCCTTTTTCTTGAGGTTATTATTAACAGGTAGATATACAGGTCGAAAATATTTTAACCAGTGGTAGGGTGAAGGCGTCTTATAAACCCTTGTAAAATATTACCTAAAAAATTTCATTAAGTATTGAGTTTGTGGGAGATAAATGTTTCGTGGTTTTGTAAATGTAACGTGACGTGTGCTCACTGCAATCGAGAATTATCAATTGTCTGTGTGGTGTTGTTTAGAAATGCACGACTTCATTTCTTCCGTGGGTGCCGTAAGAGGCGACTTAAGAAATCCGTTAAGGTATTCCTTAAGAGACATGCTAGCAACCTGTCAGTATTATACCTCTGTTAACTTAAGACCCAAACTTGTGGTTAAGGTGGATACAAAACGTGAAATAATCATGATTTCGTGCGTGTAAATGTAAGTCGAGCTACCTAATACACGGACGAAGCTGTCAGTAAAAGCTAGAAAGGTATTAAATATTATAAATAAAACAATCAGATGCCACTAAAGTGCTTTATTTGTTGACAATTGTGGAACACCGCCCGTTATTATTTACAGCGAAAACAAGCAAGCTGACAGATATACAAAGTGTACGAAACACACACATGTCACGGCCTCACATAGCCATCTAACATTGTATAAATCGTCACCATCGTAGAACAACGTCGGATTTACAAAATTGCAAAATCGGGTTTTATTCATAAATACATTTAAAAAGTAACGCT
>BHDV01052228.1:578805-592782 GCA_005406045.1 Adoxophyes honmai | reverse complement strand
TGCATTCAGTTGGACAGCTTACAAGTGCCGTCATAGTGCTGAATCTTATTATTTTATGCCATTATATTGTTCTGGCTAGGTCTCCCTGGTGGTTCAGTTGACCCATATTTTTTCAACATGGGCCAGTAGTCTAATACTCGTTACTCGTTATCAAAATAACCGAGTACCGAGCCGAGTACGAGTATCAAAAAATCCGCCGAGTACGCCGAGTACCGAGTATCAAACGAGTACTCGGCCCATCTCTAATGAAAACCAAGCGCGCCACTTTTTCTCTACCGACTGTAACGTCACATGAGCGCTTTAGTGATAGGAATTGACAGTCCAAGTGAAACAGACTCAGGTAACGCCGCCTTATTCAAGTTGTCCTGTCTCTAGGCAGTTAAAGTTAAACTTAATCTAAGTGGTACAAAACTAAATGAAATCGCGTGAAAGGAAGAGCATTGCTCTCCCTTTTGGCTTCTTTTTGACACGCGAAGTACATACACTTGAGTCATCTATTTCGATAAGTCTGTGGCGCCTTTAACGCGTTACCAACCCGATAAGTGTCGCTGCACACGGACCACCGGCCACATCCACAAACGTCGCCACAAGAAGCTAGATGCAGCTATGAAAGTAGTTGAAACGCTCGATAGCCACTTGTTGTGTTACTACGAGTATAGATACCTACGCATTTCTTCTTCGTCAATAGCGGACTTAATATTACATAGATGTGTTCAGTTACTTCGATATAATATCTCACTCATATACATAAACGTTTCCCTGTCACTCCGTGGTGTGTTCGAATCAAAAATAACATAAAACCAAGAAATGTCAATTCTTAAAAGAAATGTCAAATCTGAGCAGCAAAAGTTATCACTTAAACTAAAAATCACACACAATTGTACGCACATAGAAGCATCACGAACTATTTCTAATTAACAAAAGGAAAAACTTAAGCGAACTAAAAAAAAATAACAACGTTCAACGTAAATCTAGGGCTAGCACACTGATAACCTTAACAGTTTAATAAAAGTAAAAGTTGTAAAACTTTTTTTTACAAATATCGCAATGTGTAAATCAGTGTTTCCTGTCAAGACTGTTTAATCTACGATTAGTTTGCGACTTCATTGTGTCGACGTGATAGATATAGATATGACAAATGAATCATACGAATTATAACTGTCAAATCATAGCACATATTGACACTAAACTTGAAACATTCGTAGAACCACTGTAACATAACTTGACAGACATCTTTACTGTGCTAAAATATCTACAGTCAATTTGACAAAAAAATACATAGTCAACGTTGGCAATCAACTACAAATCCTTTTATTTTACAGGGCATTCAAAACACAAACACAAAATGATCCGATTTCGTACGAAACGTCACAATTGTTTAACTTTTCTAAGAGCCTTGTCAAATGACTTGACAGATTTGAATTCGTCGCGCAGTTAAGATTTTAAGATGGCAGCCTTGTCGCATCGCGAAAATGATAAGTCAAAACGATCACGGAATTTGCACGATATAAATTTTATTGTTTACGGCTGCCTAGTGCCTTGTTAAAATTCGAAGATATTACTAATGTCAATATAACATTGAAATAAATTTGCGCCTAAATAAATGGAAAAAAAATGTAAAAAACGAACTAACATGTATTTTCTTTTTAAATTCAGCGCTGTAATAATAATGTTTGTTGTTAGTATTTTGTTTTAATAACACAATAAACAAATATTAATATATCCATCTCATTTAACTCATACTAACAGAAAGGGACGAATGCTGACAGTTCACAA
Source organism: Adoxophyes honmai (assembly GCA_005406045.1). Taxonomy (NCBI): domain Eukaryota; kingdom Metazoa; phylum Arthropoda; class Insecta; order Lepidoptera; family Tortricidae; genus Adoxophyes; species Adoxophyes honmai. The sequence goes on along the minus strand of BHDV01052228.1, from coordinate 591,006 downwards.
CTCGATGTTAAAAACCTTAAACTTGTAATATTAATGGAATTTCATCATCAAATTGATATAAAGCTATGAAAGCCTAGCTTTATAGCTCAAAATAAAACTTAAAAAACTACACTGCTTAGTAGACACAAATGTTGCTTGGTCAACTTTGATCTGACATGTCATTTTGCTAGCAACACGAATTTGTAGAACCAACTTGTTTAGCACGGCAAGGCGCGAGTGGAATCGCGCGCGAGATCGCTATACCATCCTGACGACCAGCGTCAAATTATGTGTAGTTCAAAACTGACTCTTAATGTCAAAAGATAAAGTTAAAAATGACTTTTATTTTATGTACTATGTATAGGACGCAGGTCGTCAGGAGGATACAGTACATAGTGACAGCACTGTCTAACTAGAGACGTCAGAAAATTACAGGGAGTCTATTACAAAGTGTGACAAATTCCTCCGAAATATATAGTTTCACTAGATGGCGCTAACCAGGGTAGCATAGTCACACGTTTACTATGAAACTTAGACCCATTTCAGAGGAACGCACATTGTCATTAGTTTACCAGTCTGTGATAATGATAAACCAACCCACTTACAGTATAATTATATGGATGTAAGAATACCAACATGTTCAGTTAAATGCAGTTACAACACTGTTAGATATACTTCGCGAACTCTCGCCAACTGAGCTTAAGGCTTGTGAAACACTAAGCGAAAAATAAGTTTTTCGCGTTCTGTTGAGCAAGAATCGATAGCAAAACTTTTGCGTCACGTATAAAGATTACTACGTTTACGTGACGGGCTTGGTAACAATGCGGTATGAATTGTGACAAATATATTAGATTTATTGAAAATGGCGCGCTGAGACCAAAACAATTGAAACTCAGAAGGTTTAACTCCTTGGACACAGAAGGCTGTATTCTACAAATGATTGTACCTTTTGGTACGTAAACGAAAGAGTGAGAAATAGCAGAATCGCTATTATTAACCTTTGGACTTTTTGTAGCATACTGGAGTTCTAAAATCCATGGAGCTCTTGGAACATTATGATGTGAATATTAATAATTTAATTATTTATGCTTTTACAATGTGACCGAGTTAATTTAAACCAAAAGTGAATAAATATATCTCATACTAATAAAATAATATTAAGTACTGCTCACATGGAATGCTAAACTATGTGATTTATCTAACTAAATAATAATAACTAACTTTGGATCCTTTTTAATGCCTGTGTTTAATCATGTCAAAAATTTTCACTGAGGTTTGTAGGGCAGCAATCTAAAAATATTGAGAAATCTGCCCAAAAAATTACTTTTGTTAATTTACGCGTATAACTTTTTTTTTAATTTGTTACAAGTAGGTACCATGAGCTCTGTATATTTTTTTAATAGCTGATGACGGTGTGGCACAATTTGACGTTTTAATACAAAACAAGGTTGCTTCACAGGCCTAGGTGTTAATGCTGTATGAAATTCCTTTACATTTTCATCATCATTCATCACGTCGGATACGTAATAAGTATTTCCAGATCTAAATCGAAGTAAGTCATGCCAACGTTTAAGAAAATTATGTTTTACCGGCTGCTCCATGGATTTTAGAACCACTGCTACAAGAAGTTCTTACTGTTCCGATGCGCTCTGCAAATCTTTCGACTGTAAAGCATTTGACCTGACCAATAAAATAAAACGATCAAAATTTTCGAATCAAACGTACTTAAAACATAAAAAGCTCTTGCTTAAATTCTGTTCAATCCTAACTAAGAACTACCGAATAATAAAAATCACATCGATGTGTTCGAAAGTTATATCACTGACAACCAAAGATTGGGCTATTTTTCCATAAGTATGTGCTTATTGCGTTACAACATAAAAATAAACCAGTTTTCCATAGGGAATTTCATAAATAAGGTGCAATTAGAAATTTCTCTTGGTTATTAACAATTTCACAGATTCAAAAGAACAATCGATTTTAATGCCATAGAAACAGGTTTTAATACGAAAACAGGAGTAGGTCTTTTTACTATTAGACATTAATGTGTAAAAAGTAACAAATCTGATTTAAGGACAGGTTTTTTCCGTATAGTAAATCGACTGTGAGGTCTCTAAAATCGGAGAAATTTATATTTTAACCTATTTCTGAAATTCCGTTTGTAACAAACAGGTTTTCATATTGGGTTCAAAGACTTTTAAATGGAGGAAAATAAAAATCTGTATAAAGTATTTCGCTACGAAAAGGCACACGGTTGAATCAAAGGAACTTGGTCTAAAAATTATTAATATTGCATCTTGCTAACAGGTTAGTTTTAATTATTCATATCTAAATTCATACAAAATCTACCGACTTATTGGGTATTAGGGTCTTACTGTAATCGCCAGAAATCTGTCATCAGAAAACTGTCAGCCAAATATTAAACCAGCAGCATTGATTGGCTTAATTTTAACTTACATCTAGACACTTTAAACATTCAGTTATTAGTGTATTTACACATTACAATGTACAATTTTGATAAGCCCTCGATATATTTAACCAGTATAATAAGCTAGGCACTTACGGTAAAATCTTTTGGCATTTTTACCACAATAGTAGACTATATTTTTAAAAACTGTCGTATGCGAGACAGCGAACATTGGGGGAATCAATTTTGAATAAACTCGTTAATTAAGGTCGTTCTGGGTGTGGTTTTAAAAATTTATCACGAACATAATAGGCCCTTAACCAATCAAACAAGAACGGACATGGTCAGCAATACATTTTTTTGGACTTCCTACACGTAAATACGTTTAAAAAGTGATGGACGAATACAAATATAAATATTATAGTCATTTAGTTAGCAATATTTAGTTACACAATGATAGTCAATGCATTTTTAAAATCATACGATCCGATGAAGGACAAAAGTCGAAGGAACTTAGTTTACATAAAGATAAGGTGACTTACATTAGATGTTACACTTATTTTAATGGTGACTTATACCTAATTTAGACATGGAGGGAGGTTTAAAAATCGTAATGGTTGTTTACTGTTCGGAAACGGCGTTCGAATGGGGCAATCAGGACATACAGAGTTACTAAAAATATTTTAATGTCAAATAGCAATCATTGTCTGCCACCGAAGCTTATACATTGTATGTGTTTTCGTGACTCAGCCCAGTGACCCTATCAAAGATTCGCAGGCGTTTGAACGCACATAATATGCGTTCGCGGCAGCTGAGACAGGTTCGGCTCTGAGAGATGGTAAGGAATGTTAAGAGATCCTATTTCAACTCGCTTATACGCGCAACGATTAGTACGCATATCTGTAAATATTATACAATTGTGTTGAGGCACCCAAGATTTGGTTATGACAAACTATTGGAATGTCCTGTCGCCACAACTTGCTAAGCTTTGTGGTTTTTTTTAATGATCCGTTACATACGCGATTACATTAAAAAAACGAGTGTTTCGCGGCGAATTCGTCTTGCCAATTATTCCCGAAGCGCTGGTAGATTGAAAATAAACGTGTAAAAGTGGTCTTATGAGCGTATTGCCTAGACAGAGCTATCTTTTTCACTTTTGGCAATCGTTGCCCGCATTTTGTCAATCAAGAGGGGCAGCAGCCCGCTGCCTTTTCTATGCCCACTTCGTTACTTTACCACCAAAGTCAAAGGTTTATTAAATTTAAAATACATGCAATAGGAAAGTATTAATAAAACTGGCTTGCTCCTATTGTCCCCTAATGCCTATTAAAACAACTACCTACCTACGAGTAAGTTAGCCGTTTTGTGAAATAAGATAAGTCCCTGAACGGACAGAGCCGTAATATTTTACTTCGCGAACGCCGGTTCCGAGGCAGGTCCTATTAACAATTCCCAGCACGAATCGACTCCAAGAATCCTTTGTATAAAAATTCGATTTCAAATTCAAAGTTCGAACAAGCGTGAGAATTCTGATTAAATATTAAAGTCGAAAGTGGAGCGTTACATTTTGTGACAGGGCTAGAGGTATTTTCGTATCTTATTGTCATGCAAGATATAGACAAAACTTGGTAATGAAAATTTTAAGTTAACATTAACTTGAAATTTTACCACGCTTTGTTTCAATTTGGTTCAGTGCAAAGCGCAAGACCTATGCTAAGGAATTCACTAATATATTGACTTGTATGTCACAGCACACTTTGATTAAATCAGTATAAACTATACACTCTCACTATGTTGCCATTGAATGCTTCCTTCGTCTCTTTTTAAGGGAGGGTATAAAGCAAGTGAAATTTCGTGTAGTATCCCATTGTAAGGTATATAACGCGCCTAAACCATTTTACATTGATAACCAAGAATCGTTCAAGATTTCCAAAAAATGCTAATATGTAAATTCCAGTCAATTTCAGTACACGCAGAGATAACATACTTATTGAAATTTCCCCAGGAATTATACTGTACTATCCATTTTAAAAGAATTGCCTACTTTAAACTTGATTGATTGGCGATTTTGCTTTATACCCACGCTTAACATCAATGAAGTAAGAGAGACAAACGTTACACTACCCAGTGAAAGTGTAATATGCCCACGGCATAAACTATCTAAGTCCTGACTGATATATGAAGACTGTCTTGTCGGCTACTATCTCTCTCTGTCTTTTTTAAACTATACTTTTTTATCTCTCTTTCATTCTCGTTACAAGACAGTTTCTTATATCTTGTCAAGTTTTACACGAGGTAACGATGCATGGACGTCGAACTAAAATATAACAATTGAAATGATCATTACTTATCTACCTATACAAACTTAATTAAATTTAAAATTAGATGTACTTGCGTTCGTCACTCGACGCGTGCTTTTTTCGGCTTTTGAGTGTATTTTTAAACGAGGAGAAATTAGTTAAAAAAAAAAATTTGCAATAGCCTGCTACCGCATTGGCAAGAAACAAAATAAAATTGTTTTCTTTCGAAACAAAATAAATAACTGAAAATAAAACACAAACAGAAATAAATTAAAAAACACTCATAAGACCGAAAAAATAACAGATTTGGAATACCTTTTAAAACAGCCAAATAAAAATATGCACCTCTGTAAAAAGTGGAATCATACTCTTACGGTTTCGATATAAAATCTATACTAAATATAATTTTGGTCAATTTTGGAATAAACGAAGTACAGGTATCCCAAACTGTGTAACATTCTGAAACATACAGCAAATTCGTTTAAAAAGTAAACTTTAATTATGAATGATTAGTTTATACTGGGTTTTATTTGCTTGGTACAATTAGTAACAAAAAATGTAAATGAGTCTTTTTCAAAATAAACATAGGTACTTAAATTAAGGGCTATTAAAATAAGATCACGATTGCTTCCGCTTTATTGCCGAAAAATACCTATACAATAACACAGAAGTATCAAATAAAATTTTGCTTTAATTGAAGCCCTTAACTAGGTACATGTTTCATGAAAACAATTCTGAAACTATCAAGACGTTACCCAAGAAAAAACAAAAAACACGCTGACAGAAAGTCACTTGTACCGTGAAATTAAAATTGATGAAATAAATCTTTGTACTCGTTACACAAACTACTAAAATTGTTCCTGGGGCGAATTTGCTCAAACCCAATGAAAAAAAAATCAATCACTTCAAAGCTACGAACATAAGTCCCAAAAAACAATCAAACTCTTTACTCGCTTCACATTATTCTTTAGCCAATCCAATTTAAAGTTTCAAATCTATGTTCCTTTCGGTCTTTCGATCTTTAAACTGTTCCTGGATTGTGATTGGTCAAATAGCTGATAAAGATAAAAACTGGCAGTGAAAGAGATGGTTACCAATCATAAAGCCCGTTCTCCTAAGCAAACATCTACGGCCATTCCTCAGAAATACGAACTTCACTAGACTTTCAAAACAAATGTATGAAACTTAGATCCTGATACAGCAATATCCAGTGAAGACGTGTTTCGAAGACACGTTTGAAAAAAGGGCTGTTATAATTAATTAAATTGGCTAAAGAAACATTGTTGCGATCGCATTCAGAGGTACAGATAAGTCTAACACTCGAATTACCAAAAGATACCTAGAAATGCTTGGAGCATCCTATATTGTAAGTAAGTTGATGCTATGAAGAATGAGTGCAGTATGAGATACCGAAGGTTGTCCTGTCTAACAGGTCTCACTGTGGGTAGGGTATCGCTTTTTGTAGGAAACTGGCCAGTCTTGTAATATTCTTCAAGCATCTTGTCCTTTTCTATGAATCTATCGTACAGCCATTGGGTCATACCTTCATCGTCTGAGGGTACCTGAGGGCATAAAGTAAGATTAGCTAGTAGTTTGTTGATGTTTTTGATGGTCACCAGATAATGTGCGGTATTGATGATGGCAAAGATGGCGGTAGTGATGAGACAGCGGTGGTAACGATCAAGATACTAAGTAATGAAATCGATGATGCCGATTAATATGACTACAACGTTGATGGGGACAAAAACAGTAATCGCGAGGAGTTCAGAAGCCCTTGTTTTATTTAAGGAGTCAGGTCGCCGACATCGACATTGAGGCTGTGATTCCCGCTTCAGGCTTGTGGCTGGTCCAACAGGTTTCCATTGCAGTCCAGCACGCCAAAGCAGCCAGTGCAATGAGAACCTTTGGATCACGCAGGATTCAGGGAGGAGATATTATTTAGTTTTACGATTTTGATGAATAAGTTTGTCAGATCGTGTAACGTAAGAAATAGTGACATATTAGTATGTAACTAACAATGACTGCAAATCTTAAATTAGACGTGATAACGATAGTTAAAAATAATGATGATAGCGACAACAAACCTCAGTGATCGGATAGAGCCGATAATGTATACGGACGTCGCAGGATGGTCGGATGCCGCAGACCACGTCTTGCAGATGAAGCGGCACCCGGTCGGGGTAGGCGATGGTAACATCCAGCACCCACTGCAGGTGGTCAGCCGACTTCAGGGAGTGCTTCGCTACGTTGTTCTGGATGGAGTTGCCGTCTGCAAAATATAACACAGATCTTGTGCAAAACGTTTTTCCACGAGACAATGACAATTGAGAGCTGATATTCTGAACCCAACACCATAGGATAATCACTCAATCAGTAGAATGTTGGTTTTCCGTTACACCCCTAACAGGTATTATACGTAGTGGAAACTTGTACCATTGTACCATTGATGAAACATTTCAACCACCATACCATCTACCACCATACCATCTTTTACTTGCCTACTTTCTATCAATCTCACTTCCATTTTGGTTTCGTGGACGTTGTATGAGATGAAGAAGGGAATAGGTTTGATATGCTTTAGGCGACAGGCTAGTAACCTTTCACTATTACACCTCTTTCATCTAGATACGTTTAAACCTCAAACTATGCTGAAAATTGCTACGAATCTTGAAATAGTTATGGCTTTGCTGTCACGTTGCGTGTACACTTGGCAATACAGGCGTGATATTCATGTTTATGGAACTTTCTATCACTGTTTTTTTTACCTTTCCTAGCGTTGTGGGAGGTGCTGGCATTAACGTCCCTGTCGGGTCCAATCTCCTCCATGATGACCTTCATCGCGCCGGCGCGGGGCAGCGAGACGTACTCCAACTTGGGCAGATTATTCTTTTCCGCAAACCTGAAGAAGAATTCATAAAAACTTGCGTTTACAATAAATGATGCCGACCTTACCTGTGATGTTCGATAATTATAGTAATTATGAAGAAACTAGGCTTTTTAAAAATACTGTATAGTTACATGACACGGTTCTCTCTAAGAGAGAGAAAGAGAGAGAGAGAGAAAGAGAGGTAATCAATTGGCGCATCACTTTTACCTGAAAATTCTCTCTTACTCTAAAATCATGCCAACTGACTTGCCGGTGTCTGTAGCTTACTTTAAACCCTATAAAATATTTGTTTTTATGACATTCTAATGTAAGGAAAAAAACATGATATTTATAGATGATAGACGATTAGATAATGATCGTACTTTTTCTAAAAAGAGGTTTGACGTAAGTATGCAATTTCATGAAGTCATGAGAAAAATAAAATCAAAATTGTTGTTTCAAGTTCACTTAAGAGCGATAGCTGAACATTATCACGTAAGCTATTTGTTTGATTTGTAATTGAATGTTAAACGAGCATTAAATAGCACATAACCTGTAAAGCATTGAGGAGAACCTGCCACGCTCTGATAACGTAAGCTCATCAAATATACGTGAAGTAATGGCCTAGTTACAGCCGATACTGATAAGTGGGCTGACCCACATAGAATAGTGCCGGCTCAGTAGGGAGGAAAAGCATGGCAGAAGTATTGAACGTATTTAATGATTTTATCAATAATAGTATCTTCATCGATGTAGATGTAATTGGGAAGACGATTGGATTGAAAGTTAAAACGTGATGCACGAGTTTTCTATTTTGTCTAATTCAAAATTGATTTACAAGACAAAATTTCATTCTTGTTGGGTTGAATGCAGTCTTAAACATCTTCAACATTGTCTAGTTGGATCACGCACGTGTGTAAAAATAATAATAGCACATTCACTCAAAACCTGGTTATTGTTACAGATGTCCTGATGATTTAGAAAGAACGAAAGCATTTCGCGCAGATGAAAGAATGAAAGATGTTGCTACAACCGTCGCAGCTTGCTTCTTGCGCCCGCGCCGGCCACTAAACGACTGTCTGAACAAAACAAGTGGCTGTCGTGCGCTTTGACTACTTTTGTAGCTGCGTCTAGTTTTCCGTGTGGTGTCGGGATAGAGTAACACCTCTCCATTTCTTCCGTGGATATCGTAAGAGGCGACTAAGTAAATAGGTTTAGGTATGCCTTAGGCGACAGGCTAGCAACCTGTCACTATTCTACCTCTTCCATCTTAGCAAACCTAAAACAATGCTAGAAGTGGCTGCAAAGCGTGATATGGTCATAATCATGGTTTTGTCTATGTCACGTTTCGTGTGCTCTGCCTACCATTTGGGAACACAGGCGTGATTGTATGTATGTATGTCTAGCTTCTCGTGGTGGCGTTTATGGCTGTGGCCGATGGAATGGGCACTTACTTCTGGTTGACCTGTGGAACAAAGGAACAAGGGTGATGATGGACTGTACCTTTGACTGACTTCCCTCCTCTTGTGCAGGAAGCCACCTTCAGGGAAGAGCACCATGAACTGCCTCTCCAGCGGTATGTAGCTGTTGATGATGTGGTTCCTCAGCTCATTGAGAGACGCGTCACGTTTCGCTCGACCCTGCGCAATAGAGAATAGAGAATGTAGAAAATGAGAATAGAGAGAATAGAGACTGGGAGTTAGATCAGGTTGTCGGAGCAGGGATTACTTATATTGCTATAGCTAACTGTTGCATACAAAATACAAATAAAATAAAACCTTACAAAAAGTATTGAGCACCTATGATAAACTTATCAGTAAAAAAATGGGCCAAGACCTCGGAATAAAAAACCAATTTGCCATATAGGTATAATGGAGACTGTTAAACGTTACGACTATTTTTATAAAGTCGTATATATTCCTTTTTTTCTTAATAAAAAACTCACAATCATAAGATTCATAAGCGCAATCGATACTTTTTCGATTCCGTTACTTTTCATGGCGGTCACGAAGTATATAAAAAAATGAAGACAATTCTATGTACGCAAAAGACATAAATTGTTCAAATGAAGAACAAAAGTTAAGTAGTATTTTTTATATAAAATGCCCCATTAATCACAATAATATTTCAACACTTCCGCTGCATCAACACCAATGAAGACAATTTCCCAACAAAAACGGTACGCGACTGCCATCACTTTATACTTATTGTCCAACAATGCCCGCATTTTTGGACACCGATTGGCTTTCAACCCATTGTTTAGTAGATTAGGGCACCCGATACAGCGGTTACGGTATCGATACCGGTATCAACTGTTATTCCGGTAATGGACGAGCCGCGGGTAAGGGGTACTAATCGCTACAAACGTGAGGCAATTAGAGATGGGAGACATTTCGGGTAGATAATGTCACTGGTGTAGGTAGTTTAGTCAGAAAAACAAACTTACTTGTCCCAAGAAGATGTAATAGAAGTTGAGTTATAATCTTATAATCTTTTAGGAACAATAGTTAGGTTATTTAACAGATTTCGAGATTTCCTAACAAATACAGTGTTCCTTTTGCTATACCGGTAAAAGTACAGATGACCCCTGACGGCCGTTATACTGCATAGAAACGGATACAAAAGTTGCTATTTTTATTTTGTAGGAGTTCATAATTTTCACAAGCTTTTTGTTAGTTTCACCTGCTCAAGTCTGTTTGCTTGTTTGTCTGCAAAACTTGCAAGTTAAATTTAATTTAGTTTTCCCAAATGGGCAGGCAGAGCACACAAGACGCTACATAGACAAAATCATGACTATATCTCGATTCGTAGCCACTTCTAGAATATTTTTAATACTCGTCAAGTAACATAATGAAGAAAATACGACCTCTAGACATGTCGGATGATTAGCAGAAAGATAATAGCCATGTGCAGAATAAGGGACGGGAAATGTGACGGCCGGATAGCCCAGCGGTTAGAGAACCTGACTGTGAAGCTTGAGGTCCCGGGTTCGATCCCCGGTCGGGGCAGATGTTTGTATGATGAATACGAATATTTGCTTTCGGGTCTTGGATGTTTATCTATATATAAGTAAGTTAATCCGTTGTCTAGTAACCATAACACAGGCATTAAATTGCCTACTTTGGGACTAGGTGATTGGTGTAAAAATTGTCCAGTGATATTTATTTATTTATTTATTTATTTATTTAGGGTCCCTCCACATATATCGACACAAAATCAGTGTTATCGAGTATCTATGCCGTCAAACCGGCAGCGCTATTGTTTAACACACCAAAAATCTACATCGTTTTTAAATCGCTTTGAAATGTTTCAATTTGGCTTCAACTGTCAAATTAAAAACGATGTAGCTTTATGGTGCGTTAGACAATATCGCTGCCGTTTTGAGTTAGCGGCGACCAAGTTAATACGAACGCTCGGGTCACGCAATAAGTCTCAATTTCGCGTGCTAACAGGTAGCGATAGAAAGAGACAAATTTTTTAAATGCCTAAACTGTTTTTTTGTTGCCATCGCCGATGCTGCATCGATAGGTGTGATGTGAACCTCGGTCGTTGATAACAAAAGTCCACTAGAGAAAAACAGAACGTCATTACGGTCACAGGGGTCGATCACTAATGGATATCGACATGGACGCAATGAGTGTGCGCTTTGGGACCCCCATGATCGACCCCCAACGATGGCGCTATGGCAAGAATTAAGTAGAAAAAGTGCGGTTTAATTATTGCCGTGTCGTTAATCAGAATTAGGCACACATGTGTGTTCGTGTTGAAGCTGGTAAGTTTGGGTAGGGCATTTAAAACATAGGTAGTTTTTAATTCTATAGTTTGAGATCCGCGACATCGCATACTTTTGTAAAAGTTCGATTTAAGTTAAGCTCCCATCGATACGGATTCTCAACTTACTGGTAAGCACAATACGACGATGAAGTCGCGGGAAATATTTTTTATTAATTACCTTACTAAGAGTATTTCAAACTAGAAACCTAGTAAGCTTCTGCTATGTCAGCATATAATTAATTAGTAAAACTCCTTCCATTGTCTTGTTCTGACGTACCATCTATACTAAATATTTTCGTTTCATTAAAATTCATTTCTTCAGATTTTGCATGACATACGTTTAGCACAATTTTAGCTTGACAGTTTTCTGAAGGCAGCATCTGAACAAGAATTACCTGTAACACACCCAGTTTCCTCACAGAACCCTACAAACCCGAGGAATACTCAAAAATTTAGACAAAAGCAGCTCCATTCCCATGAAAACTAAAACTCATACAATATACATAGAACTCGAGACGTTATCAAAGATTGCAAGCGCTGCGATCAAAGCAAACAGACCGGAGGAGCCAACGGTTGGCCACTTGGAATAACAGTGCAAAATGGCTGCTCTCGGCTCTGGCACAGAGCAGGGAGAACGGTTTTAATGTAATGATACGAAAATGATGTTGTTTTGATTCAAAGGTACAGCGAGACTCGCTCGCGCTTTGGATTAATTAAAACATGCGCAATTCAACTTAACTTTTTATACCTACGTGAATCATTACACACTTCACTAGAAAAAAAATATAAACCTGACTGCTGTATAGTAAAAGGCAGTGTAGGTGGGTACAGGGGCGTAGCTACCAAGGGGCTAGGCGGGGCAGTGCCCCGGGGCC
>BHDV01052228.1:556549-578779 GCA_005406045.1 Adoxophyes honmai | reverse complement strand
CAGTTATAGGTGTGGGGCCCAATTTTTTTATTTGCCCCAGGGCCCTTGGTTACCTAGCTACGCCACTGGGTGGGTATAATTTATGAAACGATCCCGAAGGGTGAATTTCATAAGGAATTACGAGTAAAGTAAAACCGAACCAAGTACAGTCACTTACATGGGTCAATCAACTATTTTATGTCCCTGGTTGCCATGGTGACTCATGAGTCACCGAGTAAAATTGTGATTTTCTAAGATGTAATCCGCTGTAAGTTAAGATTTTTTACAGGAATAAGCATTTCTTTGTGGCCTATCTCCTGAGCATAAAACGGAACCTAAATTACAACCTTTTTCTAAGCAACTTTCTCACAGTTGTCCCGACTTACGGGACAGAATAACAACACAAAACAGTTGATTGGCCCACATAACTTAATTTAGGTACGTTCAAACGTATGAAGTATGGCTAAGATAGTAATACAACAGTAGTAATGACAATTGGTAAAACAAAATTAAAGCTTTATAATTAAAAGACAATAATACTTAGTCGCCTATGTGAAACATAAAACATTACAAGGTCAGAATAGTTGAGCAAATCACCCATAACCTAAAAATAATAATACTTAACCTAATAACCTAATCGAAACATCACGAAACACATTGCAAAAAGGCTTAAAAGTGGCATAGAAATCAAGTTCCTTTACCACACGTCCGAGCCTCAATTCCACACACATCCATAATTCCGTCTCAACGGAAGACCTAAGCATTTCAATGGGCGCAGTGGACATAATCTAGGAGCTATTGAAGCGGCATTAGGGCTTGCGCAGACAACAGATTATCCGCGACGGACTTTTTAGTCTTTGAAAATAGAACCTATGGAATTATATGGAGTAACGCACACGACGCCCAATAAGTCCGGCGCACAACGCACACAATCAACGCAGACTTTTAGTGCGCCGCAGACTCGATTTCACAAAAAGTGTGCCGTCTGCGCTGCACCTAAGCGTGAACTTAGGCCGTTGATAACAAAAGTCCACTAGAGAAAAACCGAACGTCATTATGGTCACAGGGGCCTAAGGGGCAGCGCAGACGACAGACTTTTTGTGCGATCGAGTCTGCGGCGCACAAAAGGTTTGCGTGGATTGTATGCATTGTGCGCCGGACTTTTTGCGCGTCGTGTGCGTTACTGCGTATAATTCCATAGGTTCTATATTCACAGACTAAAAAGTCCGTCGCGGATAGTCTGTCGTCTGTGCAGGGCCTAAGAGCTATTGAAGCATTAGCCAGCTTCCCACGAGGACGACTCTCCAATATAGCGGCGCAGGAGTTTTCAGATCGCTAACGATCGACGGATTGGATTCCCGCTCGCCACTGGTGTCGACACAAACGGGTGTTGGAAGGACGTCGATTATTGCAAATTATTTTTGTCTGAGTAAATTTAGTTTTGTTTAAATTAAATTGGAAAAAAATCTTATTCTCATCACTTTTGACACAATACATAATATTCACTAGATTTCAAGGATTAAGGAAATAGTCAAGTATTTAATGTACTATTCACTAGTGGTAGCGGGTTTAAATAACACTTCTTCATTTCTTCTGTGGATCTCGTAAAAAGCGACTAAGATTAAATGTATGCTTTAGGCGTCAGGCTGTTACTATTACATAATAATATCATCCCACGATCTTTAAAACTAAAATTATGTTGTGTGAAGTAGTCATGGTTTTTGTATTTGTCACGTTTTGTGTGTGTGTTTATCGAATCACTTAGTGATCAACCACTACACGATAGGTAATAATTAAATAATTCTATATTTTGCATTAATGAAAAAACTTGCTCGTTTCTAATAAAAACACAACGTGCCGACACAGTCGGCAGCAGTGGACAACAGCCTGGTCGTGAGAGTTCTCACGTGAAGCGGCACGTTCAATCGCCAAGGAAATATCTTGCTCTTAGTATTTGTTTTTGCCATAGCCGCCGACACAGCGCTTCCGAAACTTAGACTCTAATAAGTAAGCTTGTGTGTCGTCTTAGAACTTTACTACGGACAAACAAAAAAATAGTCAAATTTTTCTTCTTTATAATATTAGTGTAGATATACAACCAGTATACAAAACCTGCAATTATCACACGACAAGCTGACGCGTTGAAGTGTTTTGAACCCTTTGGAATTTCATTTTCAAAACAGACCCAGAACGATTTTTTCGTTTCCAGTAAATTTGTCACTACAAAATCAAGACTTGAGCCAAGTGAAGGTAGGTATTCTTAGCAACCTGTCACTAATAGGTACCCACCACTTTCATGTGTTTTATATCTAAAAAAATACTAGAAGTGGTTGCGGAACGTGAAATAAATAATGGTTTTGTCTACGTCACGTATCGTGTGCTCTGCATACCCCTTTTTGGAAATATAGGCGTGATTGTATGTATGTATGTAAGTGCAACAGAAGGTGCTATAAATCGGATAGTTATAAACATGTATTAACTGACTAGGGATAATACCAACCACTCGATCCAGAAGCGCGCATGCTCGAACAAAACCGAAGCACAATAACTACTCGTTCGAACAAGAACTATGTAAAACTCGGCGCAGTATCCGGCACAATGTTCCCGATAAATTGTTGGGAGTTGCATCGAGTCGAAGTGGGCCGCTAATGATTGGACGGCAACTACACTTCAGCACAGAACAGATAAAAACAGAAGGCAATCTCCATACAAAGTACGCTCAAGCATTGCACACATAGGGCGTTTGTGCACTACCATGAATTTTACGGTCCGGCTTTTTCATTGAGTTCTCGTCTCGCTTGCTCTTCCATTAAATTGTATTGGCGTGAGCGGGACGGCGCGACAGACCTTAAAAAACCGGACGGCCGGACCGGAAAATTCATGGTAGTGCACAAGCGCCCATAGACACCGCTCACAGTTACGATATCTCAGAACAGTTGAAAATAGCCCGAGCGCGGTTGCGACGATGAACGAATTATACAATGTGCCCGCGACTCCGTCCGCGTGAAATAGTGACAAAAATTTCCCCCGCTTTTTTCCACATTTACCAATATTTCTTCGCTCCTATTAGTGGCAGCGTGATGTTGTATAGCCTAAAGCCTTCCTCAATAAATGGTCTATCCAACACAAAAAGAATTTTTCAATTCGAACCAGTAGTTCCTGAGATTAGCGCGTTCAAACAAACAAACAAACTCTTCAGTTTTATAATATTAGTATAGATTTTCAAGAGTAAGTACCGGAACTGTGAAATTGTAACAAGTATCTTAATTAAAATGCATTGAAACTGTTTTTCATTAGCTAACTGTAAAAAAAAGTTACCTACTTAAAAATAGGATTTTCTTACACTTTCAAATATGCATTACGCCAATGTCGACATCGTCGCAAGATACACGTAATTTAATTGACAGTGGCATTAAAATAAATATTATTTCACTTTTTATTGTAAGTAAAAAAATCAAACAACTAGTCACAAGTGCAATAATTACCACGATAGTTTTATATGCATACATCATAACTTATTATTATTTTTACAATTAAATATACGTTTTTACAAGTATTTTGTCCTCATAATAGTCACCACATGATTGAGCTATATATTTGTTTACAGGACGTCGTTGTAAACAAGGTGATTTGGCACACTGCTCGCGCTAACACCCACTTTCGGGTAGTTATCCGAATTTTCGGTGAAAGCTAGAAAATGTTAGTTCGTCCTATAGAAGTCGAATTTACGACGGTTCTTAGAATATTTTGTGAAACTCGATGCGGTTATAAATATTCATGTTTTTAAGAATTTTGATAAATTAAGACATTTAATATAGTTGATAATGGTTGAAATCAAAAATAGTGATTTAATACAAAATAAATATTTCTTACAAGCGTGAAATGCACGAATTTACTTGTTTTAATTAGTCTTACTTAATTTGAGGTGTGTCCATACATTGAGGTCGTGAATTAAGTATATTTCAGTACTTAATTTTATCAGCTATTTTTAACAATTGAATTAATCCCTGTGTGGTGACGGGATAGAATAACACCTCTCCATTTCTTCCGTGGATGTCGTAAGAGGCGACTAAGGAAAATAGGTTTAGGTATACTTTAGGCGACAGTCACTACTGTACCTGCCACCTCAAAACCTAAAAAAAAATATTATTTATGCTAGAAGTGGCCACAAAATGTGAAATAGTCATTGTTTTGTCTATGTAGCGTTTTGTGTGCTCTGCCTACCCCGTTTGGGAATACAGGCGTGATTGTATGTATGTATGTATGTATGAATTAATGCGTTATGTCGCGTTATTTTTTATGTAGTTTCAATGTGTATGTAAAAAACGGTTAACACAATAAAACATCGCAGAATGGTTCATCCGTCTCGTCACGATGCCACAGAGAGAAGTAGCAAAACTATCAACACCCCTCTTTTTCGTTGGAGGTTAAAAAAACAATTAGGTAGGTACTTTTAGGCTATCACGAGGAATATTTCTTATGGCCACAGCGCCTCCCTAACTAGATAATCGCAACTCCATTGCTCTCGGAGGATTAAACAGTGGAGTACGCATCAGGTTAATCTTTTACAAAATACATTTGAGCCGTTTTCAGCGGGGGAAGAAGTATCATAATACACATAGCGCCCGATGCAGACACAAAATGATCTGCATTGTTATAAAGATTTACTAATCTTTAGCTCGACATGTTTCCGGCCAATTCGTGAACCATCATCGGGAGCATCGCGCCACAGTGGCTGCGGATAAACGCGCACCGCTTTCCACATCTGACGGCTCACAGCCAATTTTGACGCAATTTGGTATGCACAAACCTGACACACAGGCTACTTATATCCCATAAAAATCACGATCAACACAGACGGAGTTGGGGACAACAGTTAGTAGTCTATATTGCTAACTCACAGTCATCTTTACTAGCATAATGATTGTTGCTCATATCGTCATATATGTAATAGGTATACTAAAGGGATGATTAGGATGGAGTATTAGTAGAGAAGACAAGTACAATCT
The DNA here is from genome assembly GCA_005406045.1 of Adoxophyes honmai. Lineage (NCBI taxonomy): Eukaryota > Metazoa > Arthropoda > Insecta > Lepidoptera > Tortricidae > Adoxophyes > Adoxophyes honmai. The sequence continues at coordinate 573,791 of BHDV01052228.1, read as the reverse complement.
TCTCCGCTGTTTATTCCTCCGAGCCATTCGGCCATGACTGTCCTGAACTGACCCGAAAGCGATGACGTCACAGTGTCCGAGCGAGAAAAGAACTCGTTACGCGGCAGTTAGTGGGGTCGCGAACTTTCGACTCGTTACTGCGACGCGCACCGAAAACTGTTGCAGTGGCGGCCATGGGAAAGTGTAAATTAATTATGTTGTGAAAAAACTAAAATATGACATACATACGATCACGCCTGTATTCCCAAATGGGGTAGGCAGAGCACAGGAAACGCTACATAGACAAAACGGTGACTATTTCACGCTTGGTGGCCACTTCTAGCATATATTTTTCAGGGTTTAAGGTGGCAGATACAATAGTGACAGGTTGTTAGCCTGTCGCCTAAATATACTATTAACCTAAGTCCTTAGTCGCCTCTTACGACATCCACGAAAGAAATGGAGAGGTGTTATTCTAAAGTGATAAGGGGATAGTTACTTGTATGAAGGTACAGTCTTTTCCAAGCCATTCCGCCATGATTGTCCCGAACTGACCCGAAAGCGATGACGTCACAGTGTTCGAGCGAGAAAAGAACTCGTTACGCGGCAGTTAGCGGGGTCGCGAACTTTCGACTCGTTACTGCGACGCGCACCGAAAACTGTTACAGTGGCGGCCAAGGAAAAGTGTAAATATAAAATGACATCGTAAAAAAAAGAGGATATAGAAAGGGCACGTCTCGTCAAATAAAGTTAAAAGTGTTTTGATGTAGAAAACGAGGAAATGGATAGCTTGATCGAATGTCATGGCCTATAGACGCCCACAGTGCCTTTCCAGCCTTTTAGGCAGAAACAGGTACTGTAATGCGGGCTATTCATGTTTTGTCGATCGTGTGTAAAAGGACCCGTGTGGTGCCGGGTTAGAATAGCACCTCCCCCTTTCTTCCCGTGGGTGTCGTAAGAGTCGACTCTGGGAAAGGGTTGGTGTATTGTGGGCGATGGGCTAGCAACCTGTCACCACAATATCACGTTTAACTATCTGGTTACCCTTAATTTGCTGAACGTGGCACTGGATTTTTGAATTCATGTGCTCTGCCTACCCCTCATGGGAATACAGGCGTGAGAATATGTATGTATGTATGTATGTGTAAAAGGAATCGTTTGCACAGATAAATTGTTACAATATATCGTTACGCGTATAGCTTGTATATTTACCAGTTTGAGGTGCTGAAAGTAATGAGGCTAGAAAATTTGAATCGAAAACACATTCAAGACAATAGATTAGATTTATTTTAGGTTTAAAAGCAGACGAAAGAGTTATAATATTGTCAGGTAGCTAACCTTTCGCCTAAACGATACCTTAACCTAATTCCTCAGTCGCCTCCTACTACATCCACGGAAAAAATGGAGAGCTGTTACTCCAACCCGACACCAAACAGGACCAAAATGGACAGTAAAAAACAACTTGCCCGTGTGGTGCCGGGTTAGAATAGCACCTCCCCTCCTTTCTTCCCGTGGGTGTCGTAAGAGTCGACTCTGAGAAAGGGTTAGTGTATTGTGGGCGATGGGCTAGCATCCTGCCATTGTAATATCACGTATAACCATCTGGTTACCCTGAATTTGCTAAACGAGGCACTGGATTTTTGAATTCATGTGCTCTGCCTGCCCCTCATAGGAAAACAGGCGTGAGAATATGTATGTATGTATGTAAAAACAACTTTCCAAACTATTTTTTTTTTTAAACTCCCTTACATTGTCCGCCATTGTACTAAAGAAGTAGCTACGTGAGCGCTGTACTCAAAGAAAAGCAGCCCTAATTACCTGAGCCCAAGTTTATTCGTTGCATTTTCTTTGCAACGGGAAAAGAATTCATTCAAAAGAAACTTCGCAAAGTGAATAAAGACTCGTGCGGGAGGGCGACATCAAATACCCTTTTTGCGCTTTGATTTCTTGAGATGATGGCTGAACGTCGTGGATGATAATATGATATTTACGTTTCTAGAGCCGCATGGACAAATAAAGGGGATACAATTTTTACTTGATTCCGGGTAGATTAAGATGGGCATCGAGATTTTAGTGGGTTGTACTTTTATTTTAGAGCCCTTATAAAATAAACGAACTGCAAGTCATGAACGGCAGAGGCTACTTCAGCCGTCGCAGCATGTCGACGACAGCCGTCGATGTATTGCCTGCTGCCGCCGACCATCTGCCGTTCACTACTTGCAGTTTGTCTGAAAGAAACCTTATAAAAAGGCATTTTTGAGGCCGTTTGAGGCTTAACAGTGGAACCGGGGCAGCACAGCGTTGTGGCGTCACGGTATTTTTTGTAATATTAGAAATCAAACGAAGCGCGCACATCGCACCGGTCGGGAAATAGCGTTTCGTTCGTACCATCACGCCACCACGCTGGTCCGCTTCTGCTGTCAGTGAGTCTGGAGCCTAATTCCGAAACTATCAGACTATAGGCAGTTCACTGCAAATTCTGTACTGGCAGAGAGTAGCTCAGCGAGTGAAATCACCACCAGGGTCTCATAAGATGGTAGGTCATTATCAATTCTACCTTTCAGACTTGGGCGAGCACGTAGGCAGTTATCCAGTTATTAACGATGTCAAACCATCCGTGAACGGAGCACAATGCGATAAATTGATTCAAAATGCCACCACGCATGACGTAACATGAGTTTTATGCAAATCGTAATCGTTTGACGGGCAATTATGGACTACTTTTACGATGCGACCTGTGGTTTGTATGCGGTTTTATTGTATTCTGGAGACCGATGCGGTGAACCGAAAGGTTTTTTTATTAATTTACATACCTACAGTAGCTATCTTTATAGGTTTTCCAACGCAATTGCGCAGTACCATAAAAAACAAAGTCATTAGGTACTTAAATGAAAATAGTAAAATGCAATGTCATTTTATAAATCACAATCATTTCACAGTAAAGAATTACTATTACCTTTGCAACTAGGTTTAACGTCGTTTAAAAAGTTTGAAAAAAACCATCCGTTGAAATCACATAACGCCCATAGATTACCTACATTATCCTATCTCTAGTACAGTGCCCGGCATCTAACTCGGCAACCGTAAGCGAAGTCCATGATAATCTATATTGGGATATACCGTTTATGATGTCGTAGTATTCACGAAAAATCGACAATGACTGTAACTATGAAAAGGTTCTAGGATTTAATTCCTTTCAAATTAAACGAGAACTCCCAAAGATCCCTAAAATGCATAATGAATCACTAATTCACGTCATCACCGACCCGCAGTTGATGTGCAAATGAGTTTAAAAAGCGCACGCGCACGCCCCGCGCTGCGCAGGCGCCGGTGCGGAAGAGCAAAGATCAAAGATGGCGGACGCGTAATTAGGCGCGTGCGATGCAAAGGGCAACATGGGAGGAATATTAAATGGGGCTAGTGATTAAAGTTTTCACGCGTCGGAAATGGTAATCATTGTAATCAGTGAATGGGAACGAGTTTGCTGCGTTGGTTTATCAGATTTTTTTGTTACATAATTACTATCCAGTGTCTCCTAACATTGCGTAGTTAACAAAAAAACTATACCTACTGTCCGGTGAGATAGGTTACCCAAAAACATTGTACTTACACGTTTTTTTTTTATATAACAAACGAGAAATAACGAGGATACAGTGCTATGAAGTAGCGAGTGACGTCAGTACGTGATATAATTTTTGCCCTTACTGCCGTAGTTTGTTGATACCTTTGTCGATGTTTTTTATTTGACAAACCAAAAATTGCGTTTCTCATATTTTTTAGGACAAATGCCCATTAAGTAGTAGCAATGGCGCGATTTATCTTTCCTAGAATCGAATTAAGTATCGCTGTCTTTCGAGAACTTGTTTGTTACTTCTTCACACCTTGTAATATATCGACACCTCCAACGCAAAAGGTCGTAACGCTAAATTTGTGATTTTTCAGGAGAGCGATTATAAAAGTCTTTTGTGTATTCTGCAAGTTATATGACACTTATTGATTAAATTTTTGGTTCAACCTAGGTGCAGCGGTTTAAGTAACAGGATATATATATATTTATTGTAATATAAATTATTATTTCGTTAAAATTTCGCAAAATCTGAAGTTACGACTTTATACTTTTTGTCTAAAGGTCGTATCATTATGTTACGACTTTTTACGTTAGAATAGGCTCAAATAAACAGGTTGTATATGGTCGTATGTTTGACATACGACTATATACTACAGACATGTTACCAAAAAGGTTCACATAAAACGTCGTAACAAAGATAATTTTGTAAGTGAAAAGTAAATTTGTCGATAGTAAATTAATATTTTAAACTTATTTAAAAATCTAAGTTCTTTGGCTTTGTATTTTACTTTGTATTCGATACATTTTGCTCAAAAAAACTAGCTATTTTACATGTTCTTGCTCACTGTTAGTTACAGGCCACATATAACAAAATGCATTATTTACTCTACATCAAAAACTGAAATTATAGATGATAGTTTATTCGTATAAAAGAGATTAACATTACCATGTAGACAATTTGTAATCATTTAAAAATAAAATAGGCTGTTACTATTTTACTTTCACTTTTTGTGGTATCTTGCTTATGTTTATTCTTTGTTTTTGTATAACCTTCTTACCCTAATATTTATTTTTCCCTGAGGTTATATTATTATTCTTAATTGTGTAGTACACGTGACATTTATTACAAATGTTGCTCACAGGCACATGAAATTTAATATACATATTTTTGTTACCATTGTCTTAATACTGCTACTATAAGTCTTTGCTCTTTTTGTTACATTTTCAGCTGTAAACCACTCACTATAGAACGAAATACGATTGCCATCTAAATAAAGAATAGAACAGTTTTTGCAGACAAAGTGATAATCCACTTATTTAATGATATTTACGTGCCTTATTGCTCCTTGCGTTATTTCATCATCTTTAATATTGACTCTAACTCCTCCACATCAATCCAGAGAAATAATTTTAATTATGCAGTTTGGGCCATCTTTTCTCTTATCGAAAGGTTGTTTAAGTACATCGTTTTGCTTATTACTGTTTTATTGAATACATTTGAATCATCGGAAAGGTGTGATTTTTTTGCGTATTGAAACTTTTTTCGGTGTACAAGGATACCTGTTGTATCTCAACCATTTAAAATTGGATTCGTCTAGTGGCTAAACAAGATTTTAAAAATTTTCTGGCTCTACTAACTCCATTTCAGTTTAATTATTTTATGCCAGTGCGTGTCTATCCACCTCCTTAGCACGTAGCTCCAGATGTTGGGTCACGAATTGGCTCGAATTGTTTCTATATAATCTCGATTATAAAGATGTTGGTAAGACCCATTTTACGTAACTATGAGTGAATCCCACAATAGTTTTATGCTTGAAAAATTAGCTTATTTACTCAGGATTCTCAAACACTTCTCTGTTCTTGGCTCCTTCTATTACCTAGCATAGAATCAATTGATAGACAACTACCTGCTTAGCACAGCAAAGCGGGAGTAGAGATACTGCGAGATAGACTATATCTGTCACCGTGGAACTAGAGTCGTCAGAAAAGTACAGGTAATTTAACATGCGCGCGTGTAGTTTCGCTTTATGTTGCTGTGCAAAGTCTACTGAACTAAAGTGGCGAACTAACTTCACTATTGGTATAAGGTGAACAAGCACGAGACTTAAACAACATTGAGTCAAACAAGTGATGATTTCAATTTAAAAAAAATAATTGCACGGGGACAGAGTCGGTGTTACGCCGGAGTCTATCTTGTACTTTTTATAACTGTGATTTGCCTAAGCCCTTAACACCTAGTTTAGAATCTTAAGTTTCTTTCTGGATTTTATTTTGCACTGGTGTCGCAAAAAGAGGTACATGGTATAGGTAAATGCATTGATTTCAGTAACAGCTATACTTCTCGGTCAATCTATATAAGTATGTTTATCCGTTGTCTAGTACCCATAACACAGGCATTAAATTGCCTACTTTCGGACTAGGTGATTGGTGTAAAAATTGTCCAGTGATATTTATTTATTTATTTTATTAATTTAATCGATTCTTCAAAATTTCTACATTCAATGAGGTTTCCGCTAAACGTGGATGTCGAAATTGATGATTTGATTTATAAAACAAGACCTCAATTGAAACTGGGAATGATATCAGAATCTCTGGCATCTTTACTATCAGGACCACCTTGAAATATTTCGTTTTTACAATGTTATTGTAGTATTAGGCCATTTATCCCGGTAAAAGGAAAACTTTTGGTTGTTAACTATATAATATATTGGCCACGACGTTGTTTTACGAAGAATTCACTTGTAGTTTATTGCTAACTACACCAGATAAAATATGAATTGAAAGTAAGTGACTAGTAATGTAACTTTTGTTTAATATGACAAACTCAAACTAAATAGGACATTTTCTTTCTATTCGTTTTTTTTGGATAAAAAAGCCTATGTCTTGTCTCGAGACTCAAATTCTGTCCATAAAAAATCACGCTGAAATCGGTTCAATTGATACAGGGTGAAAAGGTGGTAGATACAGAGACATACAGACTTTCAGACTGACTAGAAAACGGCTTTCACGTTCATGAAATACGCCGGGATGTATAGGTATTTTATAAGAGTACCACATTAGTACTTTTAAATTAAAATATTTGCTATATTTATCAAGTTATGAAAAATCATAAGGTCGTATTTTCATTTTAGATGTTGCATAAGGTTGTATCTCATAAATACGACTATTTACATAAATGTTTACTCATGTCAAAGCGACGCATATGGTCGTAAGTATGAGTTACGACCCATAATTTAAAAAAATGAACAAAGTAAAAAGTCGTAACTACGATTTTTACACATGCATAGAGTCGTAACTTCATAGTTACGACGATTTGCACGGAGTACGATGAATTATCATATTTGAACATTAAAACGAGCTTGAGAAGTTTTGATAAAGTTACACATTTATAAGTATAACAGAAATGCAAGAAGGAATCTATATCAGTAAATATTATTGTGATGAAACTTATATTTAAAAAAAAAAATCAGACCAATTTTTTGTATCTCTCCGGTCTATGGCTCATTTAAAGCTAATTTCAACAAATTCTCAGTTCGCTGACTTCTCATTTTATTAGTAACTATTAGAACCTGTTATTACAACAATTTAAAACACAACTGTTTGTTTTCATTTGTTTAAGCAGGATGTTCGTAGCGTATACTGTTGCCAAGATACGACGTCGGAAGTCTGCTGTCATAAGTCGAACCGCGACCAATAGAACGGCGCAAATCGTCGAATGTTGTAGTGCGACTATTTGCGTGGGACAGTTCAAGTGATACGACTTTTAGCGACTATAAAACTCAGTAAATAACAAAAATATTAACATTTTTGTTTCTGGAAGTTGTAGTTTGGATTAAAATAAGTACAATGAGCAAAAAATCTCGTTTTTGCAAAAAACAGCGTTACGACCTTTTGCGTTGGAGGTGTCGATATTAATACAAATGTAATTTGGTAAACAGGAAGCTGACACTTCTAGATTTAAACATGGCTACATTTTATCCCAGACAATAATAAATCCCGTGGAATTGCGACAAATCAACTCTATGAGGAAGGAGTTGCGGACAACTACTAGTATTTCGAAACTCGTGTTTTACGTCAGTGGTAAAATCAACCTCAAACTAAGTCTACTATACAGTATCCACTCTGTAGTTCATAATCTTCACCGGAACCGCGCACCGTCGCACGCGCACGAGCCAGCCGCGCTCACAATATAATAGCGGCTGTCAGATTCACATCGCGAGACATGGTTTTTGTTAATTGTTTATTTACAAATTGATGTAGCGTGTGCCTTTGCGCACGCGTCGCGTAACAGATGGCGAAGCTAATAAATTGCGGCAAAGATAGTGTGACTGACCCCTGTGTTAGTGTACCCTTGGCTTTACTTATTAGTCTTGGGACAATGTAGACAAACCTATCTACCAAAGTGGACGTGGAACAAAAACATTAATATAATTAAAAAACTACACTACATTTAGAAAGGGCCTGGGGGATGGACTCCAAGATGCTGGCAGCATTTCCTCGCTGTATCGCAATCCTTAAAGCATTTAGCGATTAAGTTGCCAGTTCTTCGGTGCCCAGTTGTATCAACCAGACGATTGGAGACCTCGTTTATAAGGAACAGGGCACTGAGGCCTTACGGGCTCAAGGTCGGGAAAGGTACAAAAAAGAAATCAACGCTTTTATAACTTTCATTGTTTTTTCAAAATCATTAATTTTTAGGACTAAAAATGAGGGAGTTGACCACCAAATGCCTCCTATACGCCGACGATTAAGTGTTGGTCGCATCGTCGGAGGAGTTCAAGAGGATGGTTAACATTTTTAACGAAGCATAAAAGTAGAACTAATGCAGTAGAAATGAGAGCGTTAAGAAGTATGGAAGATGTAACACTGAAAGACAGAATAAGAAATAGTGTGATAAGGAAAGAGCTGGGGTGAAAGTAGAAATAATGAATAGGATAAAAAAAAGTATGCTTAGCTGGTTCGGATGATCAAACCAAACTTTCTATGAATAGAGAGGATGGATGAAAGAAGATTTATAAAACAAATTTCGTTTTATGACCGTTTTGATTAGGGGTCATCCATAAAGTATGTCACACTTTCAGGGGGGGAGGGGGTCAGTCTTTTGTGACACTTGAATAAAATTTCTGTAATTTTCATAGTTAAATGTGTAACATGGGGGGGGGGGGCTGAAATTCCCCAAATTTTGTGTGACGTACCTACTTTATGGATGGCCCCTTACATTCGACGCTCAGGTAAGGTAAATACACATGCATCCCCTGTAATACAAAACACCTCCTGAAGAGCTGAATCAGTGTCGGTGAACACGGGTGATCTCCTGAAAGTATTTCGCTAGTTAATTTCCTCGGAACCAAAGTTTCGTGGCGCGCCCGAGATGCACGAAAGTTTTGATGCGACTTTGAGGTATGCCGTTGTTTAAGAAACTACGAAGGAGGAATGTAATTTAATTGAATACGAACAGGGTAAATATAAAGTGGTTTTAGTATAAAATCAAATGACTTTTGTTTTATTCCAAAAATTGCTGGAATGTCAGCATTAAGAGTAACGGTAGTTTAATGTATAATATTAAGAGATCGCTTAATCCCTTAGGTTTGCCTTTGATTTTTGCATTATTCTGTATAATAAACATAAAACATGCCCCGTGTGGTGCCGGGTTAGAATGGCACCTCCCCCTTTCTTCTCGTGGGTGTCGTAAGAGTCGACTCTGGGAAAGGGTTAGTGTATTGTGGGCGATGGGCTAGCAACCTGTCACTGCAATATCACGTTTAACCATCTGGTTACCTTTAAATTGCTAAACGTGGCACTGGATTTTTTGAATTCATGTGCTCTTCCTACCCTTCTTGGGAATACAGGCGTGAGAATATTTATGTATGTGTGTAACGAACATAAAACTACCGTGAGCTTCACTTATAGTGAAGTAAGGCGCCTGAAGAGCAGTAGCGTGCCGTGCGTGGTTACCCATTTTGTTCTTTATCAGTTATTAGTTTTGGTTCAATATTCAACAAACAATCAAATACTGTATTTTTAATGTAAGTTTAAAACATTATAAGCCACAAATGTAAGTACATACATGGGGAGTATAATCGCCTAGACTAAATCAAGTAAATAAAAATAATAATTTCAAAACACTCGCTATGCTCTCTGTGAAATCACATCTGCACTCGTCGAACACACCCACATTCCACTCGTACCACAAAAGTTTAATTTTTTAATTCTGATCAGAAACACCATAAATAAATGTATGACTTAACAAACATTAGAATTAATATCAGAAACAACCGCATCTCCGGGCTTGCACATCGGCGCCCGGTACAAATTGGACCCAAGTTGCGGTCTTCATTTCCTGCGCCCGGGCTTTGAGATGAAAAGGATTTTTGCTCGTCATTACGACTCTTTTTAGGAAACTTGCCGGCCGTGTTTTGTTTCCAGTATCGATGTGCCCACGGCCCTCGGAGTTTTTCTTGGAAAGTTCATGTCGTTAAAGTTGGGAGGAGAAACTGAATTTATACGATAGTTGTCTTTATCTGTGTGTTGTCGGTTCTAGAATAACGCCTCTCCGTTTCTTCCGTGGATGTCGTAACCAAACGACACAAAGGAAATAAGTTTGGTTAGCCAGAGATGTGCTATGCAGCTATGCTGCGAAGATATTTTAAGCTGAGCTTTGAAATCCGTTTCCATCAGTGCTATGCTATGTGCCCCAATAATTATGATTGGTGGATTAAATCAAACGCATCCGTAGCATCGTAGCATAGCACATCTCTGGTAAAAAAGGCAGCCTTATGCCTTTTTCATCTGTTTACTGTACCTAAAACTATGCTGAAAGTGGCACTGAACGTGAAATAGTCCTGGTGTGTCTATGTAACGTTTTGTGTGCTCTGACTACACCATTTGGGAATACCTACATGAGTGATTAGATGTATGTATGTATGTTGTCATTAGAAGTATTATGAAGAGTTTTCTTATCAACTGATACGACAGCAGCAGAGCATTCTGAATAAAGAATGGCACAGGATATTCAATATTTCATTTCGCTATTCAATTTTGCTTCAAGTTAAGGAAAAAGCAGTGAATCCATTCCATATGTTGTAAACAATATTCCCCGCCATTACGTAAACAGCATCCTATTATATTTACACTTAACAATTTCCATTACCTACATTATTTTTATTTATAGCACCAACTATGAGCCATTCATTTTGGCCGGGACGTTTTTCCTCAATCGTCGAAATAAGGTGGTAAATTCGCCCTCTTCTCGACCAAATTTCCCCGATTGTCGGGTAACTTGGCAATCGCGTATTCAAAGGAAAATTATTTTGTGAGCAATTATAGGGACGGGGCGAGAACGGCAAGGGGTAAAATAGAGTGCGGTGTTGCCATGTGCCAGGTTTATAAATCGACGACGCTCTCTGTAAAAGGATTTGGACTTTATGGAGTGTGTTTTGACCTGCGTATTTTTTGGCATTGAAACTATTGGTAACTTGACCACAATTTGAGTTTATGGTCTTGTACATGGTAGATAAAATCTAGTGTACGTTTTGCCATCGAAAACCCGGATTAAGACAACACCCGAAGTATCAATCAGTGTTATAATTGTTAAAAGAGTTAAGGGGCTTCATCGCAGATAACCTTCTATCTAGGTCTGGTGATGATGTATAAAATAACAAGGAAATAAAAAAGTGTTTAATATCGATCAGATTATACCTAAAACTCTTTTATCGTACAAAAAAAAACTAACAAATACGTAATTCACGCCTAAACATGTTCGGGAGTGGACTTTCTATACGTAGTACTATAACCTACTCTGTTCTTTTGTACCTTAGGAACGTACTTCCTATATTTACTTATAGTCTTTTATTTTCGGTTAAAATCATCAATTCTTTCCTCAAAGATTCCACTCAACTTAATCTCCTATAGATCCGTAATTTAATGCGAAACGACTTTGAGACAACAAAATTAAATATTCAGAGCCGCAGCAAATTGAACTACGCAAAAACAAAAGACAAATCTCGAAAGCGCGTGTTCATCCTAAACGTGCTTCAGAACAATAATCGACACTTCATACAAAAACCTTCTTCACTCCATACAAATGTTTTATACACTTCATAGAAATGTTTAAGTACCCCAGCACCTTCAACGTCGGACGCCCCACCCCTTTGCCCTGGGGGTTCAATTGCTTGATTCAATTGCGAGTTTTAGATTATTACAATTTTTGTTTACCCTTTTGACATTTATTTTTTGATTTTGACATTTTTGACATTTTGTGATTTGATTTTATTTTATTTTAATGTTCTTGATCTTATTAATTTGTTATTGTATTTATTAGTTATTATTCACCATTTGACGATCTTTTTGTGAATTCTTTGTATCTGACATATAATTTGGATGTAATGTAATTTTCAAAAAGTGACAAATAAATCTAATCTAATCTAATCTAATACAAAGTCGTCTATTATTTTAATAGAGGTATCTGAGTTCCGCGATTTGGGAAAATTAATCATTTTCCAGAGGGGAGCTTTTTTGAGGTTTGTAATTGGAGATTGGAATGTAATGTAGCATTATACGTACAGTCAAGGACTTTAATTCATGAGCCACCATGGAATCTATTCACAGTAAACGTCATAATGACATCCCATTAATTATCAAGGGCAATCGCAATGATTTCTTCTTTGAAAAGGTTCTAAGGTGGCTCATGAATTTAAATCCTTGACCGTACATGCCGTACTTTGGAGTATTTTATTTGGCTGATGAACTTTGATTTCGTCAATCAATTTCAGAAAATATTCAAAATTGGCCCTAGTTATGTTAAACATATGGTTCACGCCTGTATTCCCGAATAGAGTAGACAGAGCAGACGAAACGTTACACAGTACCAGTCCTATAACGACATCGAGTTTTTGGTGCTACTTTTAGCTATTTTGGGTTCAAATTTGGATAGCATAATTATTATCTACAAATTATCTTACCCTTTTTTCTTAGTCACTTCATACGGCATCTACGTGATACAAGTAACACAAGGAACAGCAAAGAGTAATTCGAAGCTCGACGCCACAAGGGGACACTATAATTTCCTAGGAATTTTAATCACACAAACATCACAACCTATTCCTTGCGGAGTAGGCAGAGACAACAAAGTCCCACTGCTTCTATTCTGATAAACTTCTATCTTCTATCTCTCTCGTCACACATGCTCGAAGATTACGGATACTTCTAATTGATTTTTCTTTTGAACATCGTCCTAACACACTTCCCTTGTAAACTTGCTTACAGAGCCTTCTTTCATCAATTTTCCTCACATAACCGCACCAACTTACATAGAAAATTTTAGTAACTTCCAACTAATTTACCTACATTCTAATCTGGTTAGTGCATCGGTCTGTCATACTGACATAGAGGCTCCAACGACGGGAGATTGGGGCCAGCAGTGGTCCGGCTTCCGTATCCGGTGACGCCATGTTAATGATTTGGAAAGGATGAAGGCAAGACTGACTTTTGAACCTTGTGTAGACAAATAGAGCGTTTTTAATTTATGCATTTCGTGTCGGACCGCTGCGGTGCCGAAGCGGTGGGTTTCTGTTGCAAAATGTTATCCGCCGCAGATGAGCGTGGTAACGCGAACATAGTTTTGGGCATCTTTGCGCTAAAAATAACGCGGGCGGTTTGTTTGATTCATGTAATCTGTTGTATTTGTTGTATTTTATGTGACATAGAGGCTTTATTTCATTGAGGACTAATCAATTTGAGTAACCTAACTTAAACGAGGTCCTTTTTTTCGACAAGAAAATGGTTTTGCACATACATCCCATGGGATTCTCCCCAACTCCACTCTACCCAAAAAGACGGAGGGGGAGAAGTATACCTATACCCAATAAAAAAACTCAAATTCCTAGCATACCTTACCTCACATGTATAATACCTAAACGTTACACGATATTAATTGAATCTTTATTTAAAGACATCAAGACTTGTCTAGAAAAGGTACACAATTATAGGCGACTATCATTGAGGATAGAACCTATAGAGTACTAATGTTATCTTGGTTGTTCGGAAATTATTCCGCAAAACAATTGAAGTGATCGCTGTGCTCTTATTGGCCGGTCCAAGATCGCGCGTAACGCTAGTGCCTTTTTCTCTACGGTTATTGGCTCTGTACAGTTTCTGTGACAGTAACGGTGACGTTTAGTATGTTGAAATCAACAAACTATTTGCGGACCGGGGTTGCGAACATTGTTTTTCTATAGGTTCTATCCTCTATGGCGACGATCAATGCGAGATAAACTAAATAGATAACAACCGATACGCAAAATTAAGCATCAATGGGCTACAACCACAAAATTGAATTTAATTTGAATGCTAATTTCCACTCCGTATGAACGCATTCTATGAAGCTCGGTCCGCGTACAGGTAAAGCCATGTCCACATCAAACTATCCTCAAACTCACATTGAAATCAAACTGAAATACACAGGTATACAACATTTTAGCCTGACTGGTAACCGGGAAGTGGTTAAAATTTAACTAACACATTGGTGGTGTAGTGTCGGACTTAAAATAACAGTTCTCCATTTCTTTCGTGGCTGTCGTAAGACGCGAAATAAAATAAGGAATTAGTTTTAGGTATGCTTTCAGTGGCAGATTAGAAACCTGCCACCATCATAGCCCTTTAATTTGTTTTTTAACCAAAAATTATACTTACTGGAAGTGCCTACGAACCGTGAATTAGTCATGGTTTTATCTATGTAACGCCTTATATGCTCTGTCTATCCAGTTTAGGAATATAGGCGTGATTATTATGATATTGGTGCAATAGAGTCCTCGTGAAGTCATCAGTGTATAATAAGCTTTACAGTCAACTGTGGTCCAGACATGAATCCAAATCGCGACTATGCGATTACCCGCGACTATGCCATTATGCGATTATGCGACCTGAGCTGCGATAGTGGAGCTATTCCAGGGGAATGGCATTCGGTAGTGATTGCATAACCAGGATGCTAACCTATTTACAGCGTGAATGGTTGCGGTTGGTAGAGCTGACGGTTGGATGGCTGACGACAAAATACACATTTCAAATAGGTACCTACCTCTGCCTACTTTGTTTGCGATGATCAGTAACTTCCAAGGTAGATTTCCAACTTTTATTAATAATAGAAACTAGCTGTGAAATGAAAAACCGTATTGAAATTGGTGCATCCGTTTGAGAGTTATGTTACCGACAGCCATGGATAAGGTCATGAAGAGTTTTTGTAACATAATTAATTTAGATAGATAGATAATCTGTCACTAATAATACCACTTTTGTGTATTTGGTTTTGTCTGTATAAAGCAAGTGTAAGTACTTGTGTATTTTGAACATAGAGAGAGATAGAGATAGAGAACATAATTTGTATTTTTTTGTGTTAATAAAAACAAACTTACTAATCTTTTTAGAAATAAACAAGCAGCCTTTGAACATTAAACTACCGTGAGACTAACTCATCTTATTTCAATATACGTGTGTACTTGTTTTTTTCGAGTTACTTCACAAATGCATTTCCAACGAACCTCTCTCCCAATGAAAAACAAAACACGCACGCAGAACCCGCCAAAACGCAACACACAATTAACCCCCTAATGTAACTTGTAAACTTAGCCGAATTATACAGCCAATAGAATCAATAAGATACGGCCCAATCAGCAGGGGCCACGTTTCAAGAACAAGCGGCCAAATCGAGTTAACCTTTGCCGATTGCCGTTTTCCCTTTATTAAGGCTCTGTGTACCTACAAAGGTATTCTGTTTGGGGGATTTGAGGGCGATAGAAGAGAAAAATACAGGTGCCATGGGTTTTCAGTGATCGTATTCGAGAAAGCGAACGATTCACAAAATTTTGATTCCACAAGTGACCGGTAGTAGGGTTGTTAGAATTCTCTAGGTATATAAATCGTTTGCAGTGTCGCTGGTGAGTATAAGCACTAAAGTCATAGTTATGGTTTAGTTGAGATTCCTTGTCTTAAAAAAAATCATCACCAGATTGGAGGTTTCGGAATCATTGAGGTTTAAAACGAAAATGTCGTAGTTGTTTAACTTCTCAAGTAACTAGTGCGAACTAATGAAACTGAAGAAATGTGAAAAATAATAAGAAATACGAAGTCAACCAACTAAATCAACAACAAATCAATACCAACTGACAGCTAATAAAATCTTAAAACTGAGTAATTAACAAACGTCAGATATATAAAAAAGATACCAGAAATCAAAGAAGTTAACGAAAAGGACATACAAGACACTAACCCTAAAGTGTTCACATTTTTCTTATATTCAAGGTAACCCAAAAGCAATAAGACATTCAAAATGAAACAAATTGAAGAAAAGAAGGAAATCTTAACCGACATTTCGAAAATGGAGATTCAGAAGAAGCCCAACGTGATCAAAGCATGATTACATTACCAATGGCGTGCGGTTAATTAACGTGTCAACAGTATATTGCATTACACTAGATTAGGGCCCAGTATTGATTAATTGAGAGGCAAATACATTTAGCAGTACGTACTACGTGGCTTCGAATTGGCGTAATGTAACTCAGTTCTGTATGGAACATTAAACTACCGTGAGACGCACTCATCTTATAAAATACGGATGAAGATATAGATGGGCTACGAATCACCCCGAACATGTCGAGCTAAACTCGATTTAAAACGTGAGTTATCCGTATTTTATAAGATGAGTTCTGTATTACTGGTAGTAATAACTCAAAGAAAAACGTGGTGAATATAATAATAATCGAGCTAGTAATTTTAAACCGCAAAATGAGCACTTGTTTCGTTTCTGAATTTGTCATTGACGTAGGTTTAAGTATGCTTTAGGCAATAGGCTATCAACTTGTCATTATTTATAACTGTTGCATCTGTTTTAAAACCTAAAATTATGCTAGAATTAGCTACGAAACGTGAAACAGTCATGGTTTAGTCTGCGTTGCGTTTCATGGGCTTTGCTCTGCCTACCCCATTTGGGAACACAGGCAGTGATTGTACGTATGTTATGTGTGAGAGTGGTCAGCTAGTTTCAGTTGTGTCAAGCATTAGCGCAGTGCGCATTTGACTGAGGCGCAATTGGTCGTAATCATAAATTAGCCCTAAAGATTTCGAGCGAATCTCGATAATATGAAAACGTACGTATCCGTTTCATTACACTATTGCTGCTGGCATCGGCATCTAGTGAACCATTCACTCGTGTGTCCTAATGATACAAATAAACGAAGTATACATACTGAATCCACCTTTGCGACACGTTGACGTGTCGTATTGGACACACAATGAGAACAGCGTTCCTGACAATGTCGCAATTTATCAAACGAGCCACATTGTCGCTCCCCTCGCGCCGTGTTGCTCGAGACTTAGGGCTGCGGATGTTTGGATGCTTGAACGGATGCTGGATGTGCGGGAACATCCACATGTCAAGGAGATGGTAGATAATGAGAGTGAAAGGAAGTTAATAATTATAATGACAATGGTAATGAGAAGTGTTTAAAAAAGAATCTTTTTGTCATAACTGTAACAACGTTTTCATACACACACCACGCCTTTATTAAAAATACAACCACATGGTCATGGATATTTCACGTTTTGTAGTCTTTTTTAGTATACTAGCTTTCCGCCCGCGGCTCCGCCCGCGTGGAACTCGGTTATATTGCGGTATAAAGCAAAACTATAAGAAAACTTCTCGTT
>BHDV01052228.1:524765-553977 GCA_005406045.1 Adoxophyes honmai | reverse complement strand
TCGCTCCGTTTAGCCGTGAAAGACGGACAAACAAACAAACAAACAAACAAACACACTTTCACATTTATATATTAGTACGGATTTTACAGATTGCTAACCTGTCGCCTTAATTCACCCCGTGTTGCTTATTTACCTTTAGAAACATCCACAAAAGAAATGGAAACATGTTCTTCTAAGCTCAAGACCACACACGGTTTATTATTCTATTCATACTTACTAATTAATCAAAGTCTCCATGAGTAGATGGATGTGTGGATGTTTATCACTCTATTATACAAAAACTATGGAATAGATGCAAATCAGGAGCTTGTTAAAAATAAAAACAGTTTAACTTAACATAAACGAGCTAGACATCCATGAAGAAGGGTGTACTGATGAAGGTAAACTAGGAAGGAGGTAGTTTTTCTCAAAGATGTCTGCCTTATTGTTTTCGATCCTTCAGAATTTAATGAGAACGACGTCGCAGCACAAAGATATAACTACGCAAAAGCAAGTCAAGTAAAAATTGAAGAGAAAAACAAGCAGCGAGACTCTAAAGGGGAAGTAGACACAAGATTGTCATTTTCCGGATGTTTGGGCACCGCAGCGCCGCTCTATACGCATAAATACTTTTAATAATATGGAAAAGCTCGCAGGTGATGTTTTTATTAAATTTCTTGTGAGCACTCGACGAGAATCGAAACGAGTTTCGTCCAAGTTAGGGGAGACTTTTTTTGCTCCGCGAATTTCAATGGCGTAAACATTTACATTGCTTTTTCGGATTACTGTGAAATGTCGAAATGTTGGAGTGGAACAGAAATTTGGTATTCTGTGACGAACGGAAAGTATTTAAAGCTACTCATACATAAATCATACCTGTTTTACTAAATAGCGGAAGCAAAGAACATAGACGAAATACTAACTATAATTTCAGACTACTTTCAGGACATTGTTTGAAGTTTCAAGTTGGATGAATTTTGGTATCCTGTCGGCTAAGATACCTCCACCTATTTCTTTAGCCGCCTTTTATGACATACAAGGAAGAAATAGAAGGGCATTTTTCTACATAAAAAAAAGAAACAAAGTGTGGTTTTTATTTCAATCAGTTAATTCTATTTATACAAACAATAAATTAGGAATTTCATGTTTATCAAAAAAAAAAGCGCCGTGATAACATTATGCTGTCCGTTTACTAAACTAACTGTTTAGTAGTTCTAAGCACCATGATGTGTTGTCCTTTTATTACAGCGTCAAAACAAAACGAGCCATTACTAAAACAAACAACAACCCAATCAAACGCTTATCGCAAAACTAAACAATTGAAACCACACAACTCTCGATCCCGAAATGAAAACATCAGAATAAAAATTATAAACAAATTAGACCGGAACAAATAAGGAGCGAGTGGAGACAATATTACAAAAGGAAAGAATAAAAGCAAGGTTTCAATAATAAATTATCAGTGGGGGCTAGGGTGGCGCCTTGCGGGACTCCCGCGCGGCGAGGCGTGAGCACCGAGGGACGACACCTCGCCTCTTCCTTATTGTGTGTACTCGGCCTTGTGGTGCAAGGTAGGTGCCAAAAGCGGAGATGACGTAGTTATTGGGGTGTAATTACTGAAATTTGAAAGAAGGCCTCTCCCGTGTTTATTGTTCTAAAATAACACCGTGGTTTTAAACAGCGGAACATCGTAAATCATTAAAAGCGTATCAATGATATATTGATATTTCAAGGAATTGATTTTATTGGATGGGATTGGATTAGTAGCCGTGGTAGCCCAGCGGTTCGACCTGTGGCCTCTCAAGCAGAGGGTCGTGGGTTCAAACCCCGGGCTCGCACCTCTGAATTTTTCGGAATTTATGTGCGATATCGAATTTGATATTTACCGCGAGCTATTCGGTGAAGGAAAACATCGTGAGGAAACCTGCACACAGCGACGAAGCAATTCAATGTTGTGTGTGAAGTTCCCAATCCGCACTGGGCCCGCGTGGGAACTATAGCCCAAGCCCTCTCATACTGAGAGGAGGCCTGTGCCCTGCAGTGGGACGTATATAGGCTGGATGATGATGATGATGATGGATGGGAATGAGCTTAATGATTCGATAGATAAGGATTAATTACGTTATTATTATGAAATAAAGAACACTCTAGAAACATTTTACGTAACAGGTATCTGTTTGCTTACCTCAAAATTATCGAGAAAATTTACTTATGAATAGCGAAAATGAAACCATCTCAGTTGTAACAAAGGATTGCTAAAACAGATTTTTATTAATGATCCAAGATTATCCAATAACGTTGAAGAAAAAGGCCATTCGTTTTCTTATTTATATCAAATCATTTTTTAATATAGAGCTTTATGATTGTACCGACTTAGAGCTTCAGAATTGATGAACGTAAGTTACGTCACCATTGTTTTACCTCACACTAACGAAATTTTCCAAA
This sequence comes from Adoxophyes honmai, assembly GCA_005406045.1. Taxonomy (NCBI): domain Eukaryota; kingdom Metazoa; phylum Arthropoda; class Insecta; order Lepidoptera; family Tortricidae; genus Adoxophyes; species Adoxophyes honmai. The sequence continues at coordinate 551,553 of BHDV01052228.1, read as the reverse complement.
TTAGATGCATAAATAGGATTGCAAGTTATTATTTTACACAAAGGGTGATAATTGAGTATAAATATATTTCAATGAAACTACAATAACATAGGTCTACCTCATAGCAACAAAGTACTTGAAGTACTAATGTAAAGTGTTTCCAGATATTAAAAATCACTAAGCACACTGGACTCAGTTGATTTCTGAACTATCATACCCTATTTACAGTTAGTATCATAAGGAAATCTTTTATTACGTTTATTATAACAAAATTCTGCGGTTGTTCAGAATTCAAATAGTCCGACCATACAAAAAATAGTCTCCAGGCATTTGATTCGTCTTAACTTATAAATCTCAAAGTCCCTGGCCATTCGTCTCATTGCCCCCTATTATAAGCCAGTGTTCTCAAATAAAATTACGAAGCAGAAAAACATCTGAAGTGCGGAACTTTGTCCGGATTAAGGCCGAGTTCACGTGAAACTCTCCAGATACAAATTAGCGTTTGTGACACAGATTTATATCGAAATAGATACCGCGAGTTCCTGCATTTGTATGAAAACCAAGCGTGTCGATTTTTCTCTACCTACCGTAACGTCACACAAGCGCTTTAGTGATGGAAATTGACAGTCCGAGTGAAACCGACTCAAAGGTGACGCCGCCTTATTCAAGTCCTGTCTCTACGCAGTTAAACCTAATCTAAGTGGTACAAAACTGAATGAAATCGCGTTTAAGGAAGAGCAATGCTCTCCCTTTTTGGCTCCTTTTTGGTACGCGAAGTACATACACTTGAGTCATCTATTTCGATATAAGTCTGTGGTTTGTGATAAGACGGTAAGGACGGAATGCGAACGCTCTCAGTGTTGCCAACTCTACTGTTAACGGTAGACTTGCTGTTTTTAATTAAGCACCGAATAGAAAAGAGGAATGTGTTTTGAGTTTGACATGTCTGTAGCACTGTAGTAAAGAAACGATTCATTTTTTATAACATAACATACTATCACGCCTGTGTTCCCTGATGAGGAAGGCAGAGCGTACGAAATGTAATAAAACCATGACTTTTGCATGCCACGTCTAGATGAAAATAGATGGAAGAGACATTAGCACGGGTTACTATCCTGTCTATAAAAGCCTATAAAAAATCGATGTTCACGGTAACTTGCCGCTTTTTTTTCCTCAGGGATGGCAACACAGCCCTAATCTACGCCATGTGGGCCCTGATTGATCACGGAAGGTTAATATTTGAGATTAAGAGAGGGGATGATTGTCCTCAATTGGACAAAAGGGGATCAAAAGAAGCTGCGATTAAGACATTTACTTGTCAAACAGTGATACACTGGCGATTTGAGATTGAGAGCATAGTCGGCGCAGGTTGAGTCAGAGATAGAGATTTCAGAAAATTACAGATTAATTAACACACATGCGAGTCAAATCGTGCGTGTTGTGGTACTAAGGCTACAGAGCTGTCAAAGAGATACAGTTTTTATACGATTTAGAGCCAAACTAGATTATATTAGGTACTCAATAAGGTGATTAAACATTTGACAGAGTTTTTATAAGAGCTCGTGTACCATAAAACCAATTGATTTCCGAGCCACTATAGAACCTACATACATACATCGCACTTGTAATCCCTAAAGTGGCAGGCAGAGCATAAGAAACGTTCAGTTTTACGATTCTCAGCCCCTTCTAGCATATTTTTAGGTTTTATGCTAATGTGTCGCCTAAATCGTAATCTTAGTAGCTTTTTACTAAATCCACGGAAGAAATGGACAGGTGTTATTCTAAATCCGACACCATACGGGTGCCATTACAATTTTTATGGCCTACAATTTTTATTTTTTCGTTTAGAATTGCAATTGTTTTTTAAACTAAGTCACATCACTGCTCCCTGTTAAACAGAACGACAACGTCCACTTTATGTAAGTTCACTGTCATGTAAGCCCGGTTTTATTACCGCTTTCACCGCAGGGACGTCCCCATATCCTGTAAAAATAAATCCTAATTATATGCCCATTTGCAAGGCGCCTGGTGACCAAATTATATTGCACCTGGCTCTTCCTACCGCGTCGTAAGGGGGCGATTACGAAACACATACATACATACAATCATGTATTGCCAAATGGTGTAGGCAGAGCAAACGAAACGTAATAGAGAAGACTAAGATTACGTCTTTGTTACGCCTCGCAACCCCTTCTAGCGTAATTTTAGTTTTGAAAACAGATGGAAGAGTGACAGGTTGCTACTCAGTCACATCTTACGGCACCCTCGGAAGAAATGGAGAAAAGTTATAAATAAGGCGACGAAGGAAGTAGGTTAAGGTATATTTTAGGCGACGGGCTAGCAACCTGTCACTATTAGGTATACCTTTTAACTTAAAACCTAAAATGCTCAAAGTCGAACAAACGTGTGAAATAACGGGCGTGATGATTATGTGTGCATAGGTGTGCATCATCAATCGTTGGTTGCAGTAAGCACCTTGAGCGGAGCTACTCTTAGGCTCAATTCACACCAGAAGAGCGGCGAAGGGCGGCGAAGAGCAGCGACCCGCTCGGCAGAGAAGGCGCGAAGATTCCCACGACTGCTCGAGAAGTCGCTGGAATGCGCAGGAGGTCGCTGGAATGCGTGGGAAGTCTACGATCTCTGGGCAGAATACTGCCAGCGGCCGCTCGCGGCTGCTCGAGCGTCCTCGGGCATTCCCGCGACTATTCGCGCAGTCGCACAGCTTCGTTTATGGAATTCGCTGGAATTCACGCGGATCCGCGGGCATCCGCGCGCCTCGTTGGAGTTTCTCATGCGATAATAAGTCTAATTGTAATGAAAATAAAGTTAAAATTCATTGACACAGACATGACATTGACATGACACTGAAACTGCGCTCCGCTTCGCCGCCTTACGCCGCTCTTCTGGTGCGAATTGAGCCTTATGTTGGGCACATAGTACGCATTAAGCCGCGGCTTATTAGAACCCACCATGTTTATTTATCACTCTAAGGGTTCCGTGTTGACGTTCGGCGAACCCTGTTTTTTTAGGAGCATAAGCTTTGCTTTTTTGTGTAACCAACAAACGGGGCTGTTGTGTTTAAAAGGCTGGAATATTTATTATGGACTAGCTCCCCGCCCGTGAATTTGTCTGCGCAAGATTAGTAATTTGAGTAGCTTATGTATTTTAGGTTGGCAGGTATAACAGTCACAGGTGGCTAGACTGTCGCCTAAATAAACCTTATACTTAGTCGCTTCTTACGACATCCAGGATAGAAATTAAGAGGTGTTATTCTAAACCTGATACCACAGACAGTCTCCAGTTTTACAGTCTACGTAGCGTTTTGTGTGCTCTGCCTACCCCATTTGGGACAGCGGGCGTGATGTATTTGTAGGAAAAGAGACACGGAATGAAACATTTGACGGCGCAGCGGCTGTACTCCGCCCTTTGTCTATTCCAGATTATTTCAAACGCCCGAGAACAATAACTCGAACACGAAAGAATCGGGCGCCGTTTCAAAGAAAAACGTCTTTATTAAATATTTCCCTCTCGATAATATGATGGGAGGCAAAACGCGAGGGGAAGAGACTGCTCATTTGGAATGATAATAACGTGTAAAAGTGCTTAAACAATAACAAAAAGTATTCAAAATACTATCTTTTATTCAGCATGATGTGTTAAAGATTAAAAAATAAAAAAATACGACCATCACCCTTACGTGCCCAGAAATTTTCAGAAATAACACGTTATTGGTAGATCGGTCACACTTCATATACCCGCGTTGATTACAACCACTAGTTTCGTCGTGCGATCTTGAACCATAACGTGATGTATACTAATACAGAATAGGTAATAATACTAGGTACAAAATGTCCACTTCCAAACATGTTTAGGCTTGAAAATATTTCTGTCTCTTTCTACCGCTACCTGTTTTACGTAGACCCTTCACGAGGTCTCGCCTGCGGAGCGTATCTAAACTGCGGAGTGGACCTCACCTAGGGAAAACTAGTTTTATAACACTTTTGAAGTTCTCACAGTAGCAGTAGGGCAATGAGACAGTCGGCAATTGAATAGGCATAGGATCGTTTGTGTTCCTTACATACATACATAAACACGTCACAGGTAGACAGAGACAACAGAGCGCCACTCGCTCCTATTCTGGCATACTTCTCTCGCTTCACATTCATCAGTCTCGTCATAGACAGTTTCGATTACTCCTAACTAGGCCTCTCTTTAGAAAATCGCCAATCTGGTCGATATTCATTCTTTCTAGGGCTCCTTGGACCGATTTGTCCTAACACACTTCCCTTGTTGATCATTTCTTATGTTTCTTCTAGTTAAAAAAAATATCCCAGTGCACCCGCTGAGCTATCTGGCCCGCACGGCGTACCGAGCGCTAAATACTAGTCATTCCATGCGATCACAAATGCGGAAAATTGGAAATAAATTAAAATTACGCTATGAAATAAAATGGGGATTTCCATGGGGACCATATGAATGGGGGTCCATACAATGAAGCTACGACCCAAATTAATTTCGACCAAATAATTGCGTATCCCTGCAATATTAGTTGTTAAATTCTAACCGACGTTACCAAATTCGGACCCATTATAAACTCCCTTACAAAAAAAGATACGAAAAATATTGCGCGAGTTACCTACTTCAAATTGTTAAGTCACCAAGATAAGTAGTGAAGAGCGGACGGCATGAAAAAATCGTAGAAACAAATCATCTAAATTACAGTATCTAATGATCTAAGACAAAGAAACGTATCAAGATATACATACATACATACATATGCTCACGCCTGTATTCCCAAGATCCAGTGCCACGTTTAGCAATTTCAGGGTAACCAGATATTACCAAACAAATTGATCTTTGATTTGTAACCACACAACAGAATCTATTCATGATAAGGGTTATGGTGACATTGTACAGCTTGATCATCATTGTAAATCATTATTAACGTTAACCGTGTTGTGTCGGGTTTAAAATAACACCTCTTCATTTCTTCCGTGGATGCCGAAAGAGGGAACTAAGGATGAATATATTTAGGTTTACTTCAGGAGACTAGCATCCAGTCGCTATTGTAAATAGTAGCTTAAATCCTAATCTGAAAGTGGCTGCAAAACGTAAATTAGTTATGGTTTTAACTGTGTAAAGTTTCGTATGCTCTCCTTACCCCACTAGTGAAGACAAGCGTTATGTAATGTAGGTATGCAAGTATTATTACATTTATTCTGACAACGATCTCCAATACCGTAGAAAAAGGTATACAACCCTTTGCGCCAGGGTTTTTAAAAGCAAAAACACGTCAGAGTAATTTAACCTAAGAATGAAAAAGGTTATTCGTTCCCTTGAAAGTATTACGCAAGACTTGGGGTAAAAATACTCGTAAATAAAACAAGTCTAGGTCCAGACGAGAAAGGTTCCGAGTCAGTTGCGAACGGTGCCTTGGGAGCCAAGTCCTTAATCTTAAGGGTTGAGTTTAGGGGCGGCAAGTTTTATACTTGAAAATATTACGCGAACACAATAGTATTTTTTAAGATGGATAATATTTAATCTCCTGTGTGGTGCCGGGATAGAATAACACCTCTCCGTTTCTTCCGAGGTCGTTGGAAGAGGCAACTAAGGAAATAGGCGACAGGCTAGAAACCCGTCACTATTATATCTGCCAATGAAAACCTTTAAAAAATTAGTAGAAAAGGCCACAAAACGTTAGTTTGCTGTGCCTTCTGTATTTGGGGATACATGATTGAAACAGTAAATTAGCATTACATCATAGGGGAAGTTAGAAGATTACATATAAACAGAAATTTGATTAAATACAAAATTTACGAACATAGTCAGGTATAATATTTGGCAACTCCTGTGCTCCTATGTGTACAATGATAACTTGGTTCCTAGAGCAACGTACGCGCAATTTAATGTTATAGTCAGCAGGGGAAGCAACCCTTGCGACGGTCCCAGGGGGAGGGGATGAAGTTTTGAGCAAATACTATCAGTTCTACCGCGGTCGGTCCATTTTTGGGCCCAAAAGGTTTTTCATACATGCATAACATTCATACATCACGCCTGTATTCCCAAATAGGGTAGGCAGAGCACACGAAATGCTATAGGTACATTACTATGTAGACCCCTCTTAAGGTATATTTTAGGAGATAGGCTAGCAACCTGTCACTATTTATAAATGCCAAACTAAAAAATAGTAAATGCTAGAAGTGGCCAAGGAACGTGAAATAGTCATGGTTTTGTCTACGTGGGGTTTCGTGTGCTCTGCCTATCTCGTTTGGGAAAACAGGGGTGATATAATGTATGTATCAAAGTGATGGCTGTGGTCGGAGTGGTTTTTGTGTTCTGCTTAGGCCGGCCACATACATTCGGAAAAATTCCGTTTCGGAATCTCGAATCGGAAAATCGAACGCAGCCAATCCATACAAAATCTATGGACCGCCACATACAGACGGAAGCTTTCCGTTCGGAATTCCGAACGGAATTTTTCCGAATGTGTGCGGCTGGTCCATAGATGTCGTATGGATTTAGTTTTCGGACAGTCCGATTCGAGATTCCGAAACGGAATTCCGTATGTATGTGGGCGGACTTAAGGTGATATCAGACGGTTCACTCGGATGAATGTTCACCCGAGTGATTGCTTCATTTTTCTTTCATTCCATGTTCAGATTGTTTTGCTAGAAATGAACATTCACTAATCTTTTCCGACAATATGGCGTCGAATGAAGTCGTGAGTCTTGGGATAAGTTTAGTTTAGCGGATCCAAGTGAGCGGTTCACTCGGTGTTTAGACTATTCATTTGTCGTTCATTCGGAGTGCGAGTGAAAGATGCCGAATGAACCGATCCAACACTGCTGAATCGATTCACTCGTGAATTCGTTCGGCACTTTTGTTTCATTCCGTGTTCAGACGTGTCACTTCGAGTGAATAGTACCGAGTGAAAGGTGAAAATGAACGAAAAATGAACCGTCTGATATGACCTTTACGCATTTTTGGAAATATGGGCGTGATTGTATGTATTTAAGATGGATAACAATGAGGTTAAGTTCGCAAAAAAAATTGTATCCAAAATGAAATGTGTCGAATATCAACGTGGGTAATGGGAATAATATAATATATTGGAAAATGTTATAAAGTTACTTCTCACGTTTCAGCTAAAAATGGTCTTAATAGTTTTTGATTTTACAGACAGGTAGGTTTTTTGCTGTAACATTGAACGCCCTGACTGGGGTCATGAATTTCCATACCCGAGATGAAAACCGCACAACTTCTGTTTCGTTCGAAATTAAAAATTTCCAAAACTTTCCCATCCCATTAATTATCGCTTAACTCACCTTGTACATCAAAGCCTAACTTTTAAAATTCAAGACACCCTCTTTTTATTTATCCCCACAACTTTCAGCAATATAGGATACCTTAGTAAAAAGATGGCCATAAAATCGTTGAGCGGACCAAAATTAAATTCGCCAGCGCCCTTCAAGTGGGCATTTCAGATTATTTATTCCGGATCTTTACGATTTTACCGGTTTACGTTTTGCCGCAGCATCCACCCTTATTTCAAACTCTTTGGGGTTCGTTTTGGCTCGACCGGTGGCGTTGAGGTGGTTTTACCTGTCAGGGGGTCAATTCTGTTCGTGTAATGAATTTGAGTCGTACATTTATTTCATTATGCTCTTGCGTCACGATGCTCTGTTGTTTTAATGATGGGGGATGTTTGATCTTGGTAATGATTAGTTGGCTGATACGGGAAAGATTTTAATTAACCGTCTTGGCCTTTGAAATGATTAGGACTGATTGATACTGGAATTTAATGAGCTAATATTTGTTGTAAATGAAATGTCAATGTTTTATATTGTTCCCCGTGTGGTGTCGGGTTTTAGAAAGACACCTCTCAATTTCTTCCGTGGATGTCGTAAGAGGTGACGAAGGAAACAACAGGTCTAGGTATATGTAGGCAGTAGGCTAGCAACCTGTCACTATTATAGCTGCCAACTGAAAACCTAAAATAAGCATATGTTAGAAGTCGCCACAGAACGTGAAGTAGTCATGGTTTCGTCTACGTAGCGTTTCGTATGCTCTGCCTACCCTTTTGGGAATACAGGCGTGATGTATGTATGTTCATCTTTAAGGCATGTACCGGAATCCTACTACCATAATTCTAACGTCATCCGACTTTTCGTTGGTAACCGTGAAGTGGATCAAATAAAACAAAATTTAATGACAAACATACAGGTGAAACTAAATGAAACCTAAAAAAAAACCCTCACAAAAGCCACTCCGTCCGCAGCCATCACTTTGATATATCTCGTCTTCATTAAAAGGACCCTTGTATATAAAACGGTGTATAATAATATTACGGAACCCGGTCACGTGTCGCCCGTTCCGACTTTCCCCGACCGATATTAAGACCTAAAGAGGGTTTTTTTTAACTTATTATTGCCGTTAAATCCCTGGTCTTTTGCTTATTAAGGGACCGGTGGACGTCTTGTCTGTTTGGGTTACTAAGTTTCTGAAGATTTTTGAATCTCCGAATAACCGAATGGTATTCTGTTTTTAATTTTACTGTTCGATATTTAAAATTACACAAGAAAATTTAATCATCACGCCTGTAGGTAATATTAAACGGCGTAGAGAGCATTTAATTTGTATGGGAGGAGGGATCATTTTATTTTTAGTATTTCTTGTTATAGCGGCATTAGAAATATATAATCTGTAAAAATTTCAACACTCTAGTTAGCACGGTTCCTGAGATACAGCCTGGCGAGAGATGGACGGACGGACGGACTGCAAGTCTCAGTATGGTGCTGCGCAGATGACAGACTATCCGTGACGTACTTTTTAGTCTGTGAAAATAGAACCTATGCAAGTATGCAATTATTATGCAGTACACACGATGCGCAAAAAGTCCGGCGCACAATGCATACAATCCATGCAGACTTTTTGTGCGCCGCAGACTCGATCGCACAAAAAGTGTGCCGTCGGCGCTGCACCTATTAGGGTCATGTTTTCACCTTTTGCGTACGGAACCCTAAAAAGACGTGTAAAAGCCTATTTACTAGCATTTTTTTATATTCTTGTACTGAAATAGAAGTAACTGAATCTGAGGGTGGTAATCAAGTGTCTGGGACTACAATACCTCGTCTTCTTCCGAAGATTGTAGTTTTGTTACAAAATTGTACAAAACTTCCCCCAAATTCTACCTAAACCAACGAAATTACATTTCATCGCGCAGACAAGATTAAAAGCGAACACGCAACAAATAATTCATTATTCCTTATTACTTATTCGAATACATTAACATTATTTACTTGCCGGCTCTTTGTTGGCGGTGCGCGTCAAAAAGCCGCATGTGTTCGTTCAGTTGCGAAATAATAACTTAATAACCTAAACAAGAATAATAATACAAGCGTTTTTTCTGACTGTTATTTTTGACAACTGTACTCAATATTAAGGCGACAGCCGCAACAGCCTAACAACCTTTACTCTCAACTTAAAACCTATGAGCACACTAAAGTTATCTCGACAAAACCATGACAATTTCACGTTTCTTACACAATTCTAGAACCTTTTTTTAGGTTTTTTGTAAGTAAGCTACCAAATTTCAAGTCAATTGGATGAATAATTGAAGAGTTCCCGCAGGCCAATATGAATTGAGCCATTTGGGCCCAATGTAGCAATCATAATTATCACTGATAATTAAAGTTGATGAAAATAACTAGGTACTAGAGAGTCAAAAATAACAACAAAATACTTTTAATTTCATTTTTTTCTCCTCAGTGCAGTCTCAGAATTATCATTTTACGGATATAAAACTTTCATCTAAAGTCTACTCAAAACTTAGAACGAGAACAGCAATTTTCCGTCAGTACTATTCCAATCGCACATACGTTCCTTTACAAGCACATTTTATGTAAGCACCGCGTTATGTATGTATGTATGAGAGGAAGCTATCTATCGTAGGAAACGTTAATTTCCGCTCCTGTAACGAGATCGGTAACGGTAACGTTCATTGTGTGTTCTTTTGAATTTTTCACGTATCTCTGGAAACGTTTTGCGTATCCGTAAATTAAGTGTGCTATATGGATGTGATAGAGGAAACGTTTTGTTTATAAAGGCTCAGTTACATAGTAAAATAAAACGGTTCTAGTAACGTTTTATAACGAGATTAGCTCGAAATGTTTCGGGTTAATTCGCCTTGCGACTGCTTGACACAACAGACAGCGGTTCACAACTACCCACATTTCCTTATTATTCCCAAACATCGGGTAGTATACCTACAATATTAACAACATCTGCCTCTAAAGGCTCATCCACACCGATCTAACTTGACATCCATCACGAATCATCGTTTTGCCAATGCCATACTGAACTCGACAATGAGCGAACGCTGACAAGACCTCCGAACTCCGATCAGAGCGTCTGGTGTAAGGTGTAATGAAGTCGGTTAAGAAATGCATCGATATGTAAAAGTAAAAGTACACTTTAAATCACAAATGTAGCTAATTTTACAGAAACTTCATATTAAGCAAACGCACTCATAATGCTTCATGTAGGTACCTATTCAATAAAATAACTATAGCAAAATCCTGATCGAGCAAGCAACTACCCATTTCGAAGATCCAAACAAAAGAAGTAAGCAGGCATGAAAAACATTTCGCTGGGCGCCAAAAAAAAACAAAACAAGAATCATAATTCCAGTGGCAAGTTGGCAATAAAAACGTTTGATGTTGCCATTAAAACAGTGGCGAAAGTGAACGGCAAATAATCAATACCGGGCCGCGCAGGTACACCCCTCCCCTCGGCACAGACTAGGGGAGTCACAGAGGCTTCGGGAAAATACTAAGCTGAGAATAGAAATACAAAGATTTGCAAATAAAAAGTGTTCTAAAAATAGTAGTTACTACTACTACCGGATACATCCGGCTTCTAATTTCACAGCTTGCTTTAGCGCCCTCGAAGATCTTTATATCTATCAGATTGGCGATGTTCTAAAATGATGCCAAATTAGAAGTACCCGAAACCGTAGAGCGTGTATCGAGATAGAAAGTAATAGTGTATGACGAGAGTGATGAATGTGAGTGAAGTGAAAGAAGTATAAGTGAATGGCGCTCTGTTCTCTCTGCTTACTCCGCAGGGAATAAGGCGTATCGTAAGGTGTGTGTGTGCTTTGGCATAAAATTGTCATGAATATCCCCAATGAAGGCAGCAAAGATTAAATGCGTCAGGGATCTCTAAAGAGTGTTACTTACAAACTTATCAAGGTAAAGTTAAAACAAAAAAGGAATTCAAAGAATAATACAATCTACGATTAGGTATATGAAGAAATAATTGACATACTTAAAATTCTGTAATCAACTATTTTTTTGCGTACGTCATTGCTAAAAACGGTGTTTCTGAGCGTTTATCCATGATGTACTCGATGTGATATCCATTATGTGAGCCGTAAGTGTTTGCGAGTTACAGTATACTAGACACAATATCAAATCCAAGTAAAGACAGACTCCTTTGTAATTTTTTTTTAAGGAAACGGTTTTCGTAATTCTCTCTGCGTGTCTACTCTGTGCGCAGCATCCCCGTCAGCGCACTGTCTAAACCGATTGATGCAACTGTGTTCCGCGCAACCACCTTTCTGTTTCATAGCACACCTATACTATAGGGACAAAATACGGTCTAAAACGTAATGGAATTGCAACTAGCTGATTTCATACTTTATTTTAGCTCTGATGAGCCAGAATTTTTGTTACATTTGAGTGGCGAGGTATTTTTTTTCTGTACATCAGTTTTGCTTACTTGACGGTGAGAGGTCCAGGTAGACTGAGACAAAGATGGCGGGACCAATTGGACGCAATAGGTGTGTGTACTCGGTACTGGGTTAAAAATATTAATTATAATTCTAATTAATCCGTTAGTTAGATTACGGAAAAATATAAAACGCGTGCTTTTTGGTTTAGCAAATAACAAAATATCAACAAAGAAGTTATCAAACTTTCGGAGTAGAGGCTTCTGACAGCATGTAATGACGTCATTCTAAACTTCAGAGCGCTCTGTATCCCCGTCATTTTTTTGTTTGTCAAATAAAAGAAAAAATCGTGTGCAATATTTTTTGACGGACTAAATAGTTTTTTTGTCAACCACCCACTTGAATTCGGCTCTTTGGAAGTGCCGACTTGGAAAGTAAGCAGTCTCAGGAAAAAGAGCCCAGCAGTGGGACAACAAAGGCTAGAAAGAGATCTTGCGTATACAAAAAAGGAAAAAATATTATTTATTTTGTCTGTTACGTCTTTGTGCTTTAATTCTTGAACTGAGTTCAGGAATAATACGAGTACCTAATACATGCTTCCTGTTGGCTATCGATATCCAAATTTTAAGCACTTGAAAACGCGGGTAACAACTAGTAACATTATTACCTACAGTAAGGTTACACAGTTAGTTAATTCCCTCTTTATTCTTTAATTGAATTTCAAGATGAATATACAATAATTAGTTTGAATATTCCATTAATTAAGTAGACAAAACAAACACTACATTTAGAAGCGATTTTCTGAGCAAACTTTTAGTATAAATGAAACGGAATATTAGCATTAAATTTAGCATCTCTTTTGTCTGAGATCTGTGGCTTCAATAATTTGAAACCCATTTCATCGTTATTGTCTAGTACAAAGTATAAAAATATTACGACTCCTGTTACCTTTTATCAGTCATGAAAATTTGCAGAAAATTGAGTAAGGTTTATTGAATTAAGATAAATAAAGGACATAAAAGACGTGCGACCCTTTGGACTAAATGGTCCCAACTCCATTGAATGTCTAGATAGAATATCAACTCTATACAGTACGTCTAGAGTGTCAAATTGGAAATGGTTGGATATGTTAGATTTGTTTAGTCAACGGAAAATATTTCGTTCGCTTTTTTATTCTGTTTTGTGTTACTAAAGTTAGATTTCTTTTGTTGAGGACCTTCGGAATCAGCCTTGGACGTACTTGGAGTCAACAAGACCGGTCATCGTATTGCGTAAACTAGATTATTGTGTAAAATATATTTTTATGGGAATAAAACGACAAAATTTATTAATATGGACACACTTTATTGAGGCGTTGGGTTCAGATCATCCAATTCTTTCGTGGATATCGTATTAGGCGAATAACGATAATAGGTATATGTTAGGCGACAGGCTAGCTACTTGTCACTATTATTCCAACCTCTGAATTACACTGTCACGGCTAGACATGACTATGTAAAATTTGATGTTCTCTGCCAACCCTAATTGAAAATACAGGCACTATTTTACGTAACTGTAAACTAAAAAAAAACACGTATTCTACTCTGATGAAACCCTTCGCATCCTTCCAACTTTATACTTCACAATCCTTTTAAACATACCATCCAATTTCCCGGGCACCGCTCGCGATTCACAAAGACCAAATTACGAATATCATGTCGTCCATGTAAATTGATACTCTGCACTTGAAAACGATCTCGTCAATACTCCGGACGTCCATAAAGACCCGTAGAGGATGCTCTGTGCAGTAGACAAGTGCCGAGACGTCTAGCTTTCGATCCGTTTTGAATTGTTTAGTTTGTTTACTAAAACATTTTCCATTTTCGTACGGTCTCTTTCGAATACTTAGAAATTCAATTGCATTCGTTTGTTAGACGAAGTCGCTGTTTTGTTGTTTTTTAATATTACATAATATTATGTCGGGTTTAGAATAACATCTCTCCATTTCTTCCATGGATGGTGTAAGAGGCGACCAAGGAAATGGGTTATATTTTAGGCGATAGGCTAGCAACCTCTCACTATTACACCTGCCAACTGTAAACTTAAAAAAAAGGATATGCTAGAGCGGCCACTGGACATGCAATAGTCAAGGTTTCGTCTACGTAGCGTTTCGTGTGCTCTGCCTACCCCGTTTGGGAATACAGGCGTGATTTATGTATGTGTGTGTAATATTATAAAATACAATAATAAATTAAGGGTCGTGTGTGCGAGACATATTCAGGCATTCACTGAACGAGTAAACCGAGGATGATGATGAGGATTGCCTAAAATTTGTCTTGCATGGTTATAGGCAACATTGTAATCGAAATACTTACTATCTCCAATCTGTCATAATTCACTGTCATATTTCAACATCTGTTAAACTACCGTTTCCCTTCCAGAAAGTCACTTAAATCTGCTTCGAAGGTTTAAACCATCTAATAAATTACAACCTATATCGAGCAAATTTTATTGCACCGCGTTGGATACTGGCTTTTATTGATACAACTTAAGGTATAATATCGTTATTATTTCGCTAGCTTTAGAAGGCTTTAGTACTAGTTGGTCTAATTAATCATCTGTCTAGAGGAAATATGTATACTAATATTATAAAGCTGAGAGATCGTTTGTTGTCTCTAAAACGACGTAGAACCATTGCACGACCACTGAACAGTTGGTAAACGAAGATCGATGACACACGAGCACAAAACCCCCAATCCCCGCAAAACTAACATCTCACGCTAGAAATATTCCCCGCAAATTACCTATCCCTTTAAACAATTGCAGCCCCATTGGCGAGTAATAAAAATATACCTTTCCGCGAGTCGGGGGATTAATCCCCCGACTCGGATAGTTTCGGGCCGGGGAAATTGCAAGTGGGGGGTTCCCGGGGGAGGGGGACTTAATGGTATTTATAATGCCCGGGTTAGGGATTACCCGGAACGTGCCGGTGGACTTGTTAAGCGGTGTGTATTGATATTTTTTGTTGTTTAATTGGGGCGGATTTGCGAGGGGATCCCGGAAAAATAGGTGGCTAAAATTTACTACGTACAAAACTCTTCTCTAGTTTTATTTTTATTTGTTTACAGAGTCATTTGCTGCGGTTTTGTAAGTACAAGTGGGCCAACCACTTTTTTCCTGTTATCCTATCTGTAAGTCAGAGGACAATAAGTGTGCTTAGAAAAAAGTTGGAATATAGGTCCAGTTTTAGGTTCAAGAAAATGTGTTTATTAAAGAAATCTAACTCACAATTTTACTGGGTGAAAACGTTCATACAAAAGTTGATTGATCTAATTAGTAGGAAACAGTAAGCTCATTATAATTATTTCAAACTAATTTTTTTTACAACTAATATTCCTTTAACTTATTTCTCATCCCTATTTCCGACTATTTCTACCGATAAACCATTCGATTCAAAACACAGCCTCACCCAAACGATTACTCTCATGATCGACTCGAAAACGGAACGCTTCCGCACATATAACATCAGCAGGATAGGATTAATTAACATTGCAAATTCCCCATATAAATAATAACCTAACCCTCTCGCCGTTCACACCAAAGAGTCTTAAGCGCCCACGTTTAACATTCACTTACGTCACTCTCGCATTGGCAGCGGCACTACCCACATCCTTGCGTAAAATATTGTTGAAGTTGTGGGTAGAGTGGCTTATTGAATTATCTTATCTCCATTGTGCTAAGTTTTAATGACCGCTCTCGCCACGTGGGGTTGCTTCGTGGCTATTTACTAGTTCGACTCGATTGTAGATATGAATGAGGGATGGTGCGTCAGCGAGTTTGGACGTAGTTCGAGCATGTTTGAAGCACTGTTGGTGTTTGTGGAAACATGTTGGGAAGTATACTGAAGTGACACTTCGTGTTATCAGAAAAACACAAGTTTTAGTACTTTGTGGTTGTTTCTTTTGTGTTGGTTCTTACGAGTGAAATGTAAGCTTGAATAACTTTCATTACATTGCTCAACAAGAAATAAAGTTGTACTCAAACTTTAAAGAAGTCCTAAAGGTCGGTTCACGAATAACGTTGCGATTCAGAACGAAGTGACAAAAAATGGGATAAGACCTAGCACCAATTGTAGAAGCCTATCTTTTATAATTTTACAGTTACCTCCACAAGCCCATGTTTCTGGGGGAGACCGCGAGCGTCATATTCCGCTACTTTTTTGGTATTCGGTATTAGGCCAAATAATACGTGCTAAGCTAGCGTTACCAAAAATTTGGTATTCGGTATTCGGCCGATTAAATTCCTGGCAACTCTACAACACACTCCAAAAGTCACACGACTACAAACAGCAGAGCGCCGCTAAAGATTTAGCTCACGTTCAACGCACGTTCCAGGTGGATCGCGACGCCATATTTTTGCGTCACCTCCATATTTATATGTTAATGCAGCCCGAAAGTGATCCCGAAGTTCCGTGGATGAGTTCCGAAAAATTCTCCAACTCCTAAATCTAATTTCGCCCTCACCTCGCCGACCGACGTGCGCGAGCAACCCGGGCTCTTTTATTTGACAATCACCGGGTGCGTTTCTCCACAACGTTCGACGTCTGATTAACGTCAGAATGAATGGAGCTGTCAATTTTAATGTAACAGCTACTGTCAATAAGTACATGTGTTATTAACAGTCGCTACACACAGCGATGTTCGGATGTTGTTTGGTTACAAGTTTTTTGAGATTATGTCGCAAGTTTAGTTTGTTTGCATATTTAGAGATTACTTGGGTACTTGTCTCTGTGTAGTGGCAAGAAACAGACACCTACGGAACTCAATTAGAAAAAAAAGAATTAAAGCTTTACCACATTATTAATTATTACATTGTTACTTCAGCACGAAAGAAGTTGTAAGAAAAAACTAGTTAAAAATATAAATTACCTACATACATCACCAGTATTCTTAAACGGGATGATTAGAGCTCAGAAAGTTGGGGTATAGGTATAGTAGTAAAAGGCTGCTAGCCTGTCGTCTAATTATTAGACTCTAATACATGCCATTTATTTTCTTAGTCACTTCTTACATAATTATACGGAAGACATGGAGAGTAAATTTTAAACCTGAAATACATAATTCATCACAGTAACCGATACACGATAACCTTCTATGCTAAACAGAATTCATCAACTAGCTTTCATCGTCAAAGCATATTACCGTTTAGGTCTATGTAATCCACTTTCGAATGAAGCCTGTACCTGCCGGAAACCTGAAACTGACTAATCCATATCAAACTAAAGCCTATTTACTTTACTGAAACCGTTAGCGGGGGCTCAGCTCGGAATTGTCTGATGGCTGTTACACAGATCGACAACAATTTAAAGAGAACAGATAAATAAAGATCTGCAGATGATCATAAGAACAGTTCTGTTGTTTTAAAACAAACAAATAAAAATATGCATCACAACTGTATTCTCGAACGGGGTACACAAAACGCTACATAGCCGAAACCATGACTATTTCACGTTTCGTGGCCACGCCGTGTATATTTTTATAGGTTTTGAGTTGGTAGGTATAATAGTGATAGATTCCTAGGCCTGTTGCCTAAAATATATAATACTCAAACCGAACTCCTCAGTCGCTTCTTAGGGCGCTTGTGCACTACCATGAATTTTCCGGTCCGGCCGTCCGGGTGTTTACTGTCTGTCGCGCCGTACCGCTCACGACAATACTATTTAATGGAAGAGCAAGCGAGACGAGACCTCAAGTAAAAAGCCGGACCGGAAAATTCATGGTAGCGCACAAGCGCCCTTACGACATCCGTGGACAATCTTAATTACTCTATGTTTTTTTTTTAATCATTCAACATAGGGCGTTATAACATTGACTTTGAAAAATAAAAAACTTTGAAAAATTTTATGGACTTTGACAAGTAAAGAGCACAAAAAGGTTTTATGACAGTACGTCCCAGTATGTCAGAGAAGTACAGTCACGAACCGGGATTGTTGTGCCACTTGCCACTGTTCGCAATTTAGACGTGTAATCAATGACTCTACCCGTGTGGTGCCGGGTTAGAATAGCACCTCCCCCTTTCTTCCCGTGGGTGTCGTAAGAGTCGACTCTGGGAAAGGGTTAGTGTATTGTGGGCGATGGGCTAGCAACCTGTCACTACAACATCACGTTGAACCATCTGGTAACCCTGAAATTGCTAAACGTGGCACTGGATTTTCGGATTCATGTGCTCTGCCTACCCCTCTAGGGAATACAGGCGTGAGAATATGTATGTATGTATGTAATCAATGACCGATGTGACAGACTAGATGTCAGCTATTGGATTAGTATTACACGACCAAGTTACAAACATAGGTAAGTGGCTCAACAATCCCTGTTCGCGATGGTACATTGGACCCGCGCCCCGGTGGAAGTTATGACTAGTGAAAGGGGCGTATCATTTCATAGCTAGACAGAAAATGTATTTCTCTTTTACTTTCCGAGGGGAATGTTTAGACCAAGGAGCTAAGAACAAAAAGGCGCAGAAGCGACACCGTACAGCGGCAAACCGGGATTGTTGAGCCTCTTACCAATGTTTATAACTTGGTCGTGTAATACTAATCCAATAGCTAACATCTAGTCGGTCACATCGGTCATTGATTACACGTCTAAATTGCGAACAGTGGCAAATAGCTTAACAATCCCGGTTCGCGACTACTTAAGGAAGATTCCGAACAATGGTCAATTAGAAGAATGTCGATTTCAAATATACCTACGGTAATAGCAGCACATACTCGTAGTTCAACTAATAGCCAACAAGGAAACTGTCTAAGTCGATTTTATCGTTATTTAAAATAAATTATCCGTGTGGTGTCCTGTCTACAATAACTATTCTTCCTATCTTTTTCTTCCGTGGATGTCGTTAGCTACTAAGGACATAGGTTAAGGTATATGTTAGGCAACAGGCTGGCAACCTGTCACTATTATAAGTTCACTCAAAACCTGAAAAAATATGCTACAACTGGCCACGAAACGTGAAATAGCCATGGTTTTCTCTAAATAGCATTTCGTGGGCTCTTCCTACCCCATTTGGGAATACAGGCGTGATGTATGTATGCGTAAAAAAAGGTTTAACTTTTAATGTTCCTCCTCTGTTTTTAACTCTTTGCCCTTAACTTGCCGGTGAAAAAAAAAATATTACGTTTCAGTTTATTACTTCGTCACTAATTGGTGCCGGTGCAGATTTGTGAGAAAAATCGATATGATCTGAGAATAACCCTAAAATGTTCGATTTGTTTTGTATTATTTCTTTACACGAATGTTCGTACTTCTGAAGGAAAAATATAGCTCCTTTAATATTGAGATCATGTAGCTTAATAGTTGTGACATTCTTAGCTTGAAAGGATTAGGTACTTTACGAAACTTATATAAATTTCAGTTGTTGGATTGGGCACACGTAGGAACATTTTTTTTATCCATCATCGTTGTTCAAACTAGACTATTAAGGTATTTTAGTAAGCTTTACTTCTTCTTATGTATAAAACATAGGATATTTTGCTCGACAGTGGTTCAATTTTAAATCAAAATGTTTCGTATGCTCTGCTTATCTCATTTGGGAACAAAAAACGTAATTGTATGTATGTACGTTTCGCTATGACGTGCTACCCCACCTCTCATACCCAAGGATGCATAGAAAGTTCTCGTCTGTAAACACAAAACCCCCGTAAACACCGGACAATATGTCGGGACATAATCTCGACAACTCCATCATCTCTTTACACGTAACCGGTTCGATCGCGCACGTCCAGGGGGTTATGAATTTTTATTGCAACGCCTAGAAACCCCTTTTAATTAATTACTGCCCCGTAATTTATAGCGGCCGTACTAAGCCCCGATTTTTGCGCGTTTGCGAATTACCGCGAGTGCCTCTTTTTCCCCGTCGGCCACTTTACTTTGTTACGTAGGTTGTTCCATTTTCTCGGTTTATAGTTAACCGACGGTTAACCCAATCTCGGTGAGTAAACTGTGTGCGGGAATTTTTGGGACGCCAACTCAAGTGGTTAAATTCTTTCTTTTTTAGTACTGACTCCAGAGAGAGAGATTTGATTAAATATTTTGTAATTTTGAATTGTTTATTATGTGTTCTCGTGAGGGTTAGAATAGCATGTAACCATTTCTCCCGAGGATGTTGTAAGAGGCGAATAAGGTTGGTAAGGTTAAGGTTGTTCTCCGGTGAGCTAGGTATTTGTGGTCATAGTAAAAAATTATGTACAATTTTATACCTTTTTAGGGTTCCGTAGCCAAATGGCAAAAAACGGAACCCTTATAGATTCGTCATGTTCGTCCGTCCGTCCGTCCGTCCGTCCGTCCGTCCGTCCGTCCGTCCGTCCGTCCGTCCGTCCTTATGTCAAAGCCACTTTTTTCCGAAACTATGAGACCTTTACTAATAAAACTTGGTGAGTAGATGTGTTTTATGAACCGCTTTAAGATTGTGACATAAAATTTAAAAAAAAGCAATTATTTTTTAGGGTTCCCCATACATGGAACTGAAACTAAAAAAAAAAAAAATCATCAAACCCATACGTGTGGGGTATCTATGGATGAAGAGAATGATATGGAGGTTTCTAACATCATATTTTTCTAAAGTTTGCGCGACAGACGCTTCCAAAGTTGAAAAAGTTGTGTGTCCCCCCCTCCAACTTCTAAAATAAAAGAGTGATAAATAAAAAAAATACATGATGTACATTACCATAAAAACTATCAACGAAAATTGGTTTGAACAAAATCTACCAAGTAGTTTTTTTTATTAAATAAAGTTAAAATTTATCATTAGTTCGAAAATCTGTCACTAGATGGCGTTGTAATCGGTTTGTACGGAACCCTCAGTGCGTGAGTCCGACTCGCACTTGGCCGGTTTTTTTTTTCTACGAAAAGTTTAGGAATACGTAAAACTGAAATTGAACTCATGACTTCGTAAGGGTATAAAAAACAAACAAAAGCGACTAGGATTTTCTAACACCCTCAAAAAATCGTTAATCCGTCTTGCAAATGCCACGCCAAATGTCATAAAAATCTTTTTTTATACTTAGGAAAATCAAACTTTACTTACATTGCCTTAGGTACAAACTTACATGCTTACTAACTTAATTATCATCTGTTATTTCATCTGATTATAAACATAATAAGAGTTTTGTCTACATGGAACCATGCATGTGAATTCGCTTACCTGATATTGATGATTGGGCATCTATGTCATCCATGTTTACATAATCTGGAATTAGAATATCAAGTTACTTAGTACTCATATTCTGTAATACAGTAGTAGGGGAGCCGAAGAGGGGATTTCGGGATTTACTACAGCGCGGCAGATTAATATATAGAAGGATAGCTTGTACCTGATTAAGTGTTTCCACCAAATATGAGCCTCATGTACCGGGTGGAAAAATCAAATGCCACATGGATGGCAACTACCTTAAATATTGTAAATATCACATTTTGTGTAAGAGAGACTTTCCTTTGTTTTTAAAAACAAAAAAATTATGAAAAATCGCAAAAATTTACTAAGTATATTATATCAATATTGTTTTATTTTGTGTTTTATTTTTAGTTTAAAATTTTCATACCCTTCCGTTATTCTGATTGGAATTGTTATTTAGAGAAAAATTAACCTTATCAGTACCTAACCCTTTCAATCTGCATCATAAAATACGGCACGTTATTTTTTTGGCACATTTGACTGGTTCGAGTCCCGACTGAGACAAGCGTTTTTTCATAAATCTTTAAACGCAGAATTTATTATACATTAAACTACCGTGAGACTCACACATGTTGAAAATTAGGGGATAACTCACGTTAAATAAATCGAGTTTAGCTCGACATGTTTCGGACTAATTCATAGCCCTTCATCTAGGAGCCGCGGCAGCTGCTGCTGCCAAACGCGAACTGCGCTAGTTAGTTCTAGTTCTAGTTAGTCCGTTAGTTATTAGTCCGAAACATGTCGAGCTAAACTCGATTTATTTAACGTGAGTTATCCGGTAATTTTCAACATGCACAATTTATTGTTTTTCAAAACAAAGGAAAGTCTCCCTTACACAAAAGGTGCTGTTTACAATATTTAAGGTAGTTGCCATCCATGTGGCATTCGATTTTTCCACCCTGTACCTATATGGCCGCACATCCAGGATAAAGAATCAGATTAGTAAAAAAAGTTGACCATAGGATATTCTCGAGCGCGTCAAATTAAGGTAGGGTAAGTTAATTTGATGCTAAAATGTGTATATTCCGTTAATCTGACAATTTGAGAGTGACGTAAAAATGTTAGAGGGTTACAAAGTTGTAAAAATTCGAGCGTGATTATTTTTTAATTTATTTTGAAGGGAATAATGCTACATACATACATACATATTCTCACGCCTTTATTCCCAGAAGGGGTAGGCAGAGCACTAGAATTCAAAAATCCAGTGCCACGTTTAGCAAATTCAAGGTAACTAGATGGTTAAACGTGATATTGCGGTGACAGGTTGCTAGCCCATCGCCCACAATACACTAACCCATTCCCAAAGTCGACTCTTACGACACCCACGGGAAGAAAGGGGGAGGTGCTATTCTAACCCGGCACCACACGTAGAATAATGCTAGCATTACGAAAATATATAATCTGATGATTTTCACAAGTCGGAGTAATAAAAATCTATATACAAAACTCAAAGTTGATTGACTGCCATGGTGAGGTGATCTATCAACGCATAGCCCAAACCACTGGACGGATCGGGCTAAACTTTGGTAGGCAGGTAGATGTTATGACGTAAGCATCCGCTAAGAAAGAATTTTGACTAATAGGGGTGGACCCCTATGGAGGTAAAATAGGGGATGTAAGTTTGTATGAAACTTTGTCAATTTTAAACTGATCGAGCTGAGATCTTGCATAAATAAAGCTACTATGACGTAGATATCTCTTAAGAAAGTATTTTGATAAAATCCACCCCTGAGGGGGTGAAATAGGGGATGAAAGTTTGTATGCAACTTCGTCAATTTTAAACCGATCGGGCTGAGATCTTGCATAAATAAAGCTACTATGACGTAGGCATCCCTTAAGAAAGACTTTTGATAAATTCCACTCCTAATGGGTAAAATAGGGGATGAAAGTTTGTATAAATCTGCTTAGATATACGACTGATTAAACGGAAATTAAAGGTTGGAGCTACTAAGTATGCTGAAGAGGTTTGATTTAATAGGTTTTTTATAAATTCAACCCCCATGGGGATAAAATGAGTGGTGATAGAGGATGTAAATGTATTAGTTTAAGCCTATCAGTACCTACATAATGGAACGAATGAATTAAGACGAACAAAATAATGTTTACTTCTAACTAACTAATTAGCTCAGGGACCCGAAGAGGGTCTTGGCCTCCGAAACGAAAGCACGCCATCTGTCCCGATCGTGCGCAGTCTCCTGCCTGTCGTCGACTTGAAGAAGTCGCAGATCTGCCTGGACACTGTCCCCCCAGCGGTACCTGGGTTGCCCAACCGGGCGGCGGCCAGTCGGTCGTCCCACGTACCGTACGCTCTTTTGACAGCACGATCCTCTCCCATTCCGAGTAGGTGGCCGAACCAGCGAAGTATGTAGATGTTTTTTAGACTTATTAACTGCCATGACATTAAAGGATGACCCATCGTGCACCGTTCCGTGGCTGAATATAAATGGTTTTTGCTCTCTTTTTCATAAAAGTAATTGAAAACTATTAAATCCTATCCGGCCATTAAGTAATTTTCTTCGTGAAACTATCATTTAATGTAATGTTAGTATTTCCATTTCCTGAGCTTTTCTACAAATGAAGCTCAAAAAATTAAAAATTCATTTTTTAAACAGTCACATTTAGCGAATCCCTCCAGACAATCGTCAGATTATGACACATCACGTCCAGGCCATGTTGATGAACCACATACAGGGTGTCCCAAAACTCAACGATAATCTGGGACCGGGTGAAAAGCCCACTTACACCAGTTCTGGGAAAAATAAAAAAAAAATTCCATGTCACTCAGTTCAAGAATAATAGGCATTTTTTCAAAAGAGTTGAAAATCGACACCCTCGGTCGTATTTTCAAGTCCTGTGATCACCTGTGTCACTATTTCGGTTGTTTTTTTTTTAATTTTGGGAGCTTCATTAACGACGCTATTAATCGCATTCACAAATCGATGCCAAAAACATCGGTAATTTAATAAAATAAGCCAAGTTTTAGAGAGTCACGGTTCACAAAAATATTGTTAGGTAACTTTGACTCTTCATTGTGAAAAAAAAAAGTACTGTACTACCCTTGGCAAGTTATTTCAAAAGATGGCGCATTTAATCAAGATTAAAAAATGGTGCAACACTTGCCAGCTTGCTTGGCATTTAAAATTTTATTCCTTAGTTTTTGCAAATTGAGCTCATTATCAACAACCCAACATTACGAATTTTAGTTACTAATATTTGCTATTTTTAGGATTCCGTACCCAGTGTGGTGTCGGGATAGAATAACACCTCTCCATTTCTTCCGTGGATGTCTTAAGAGGCGACTAAGGAAAATAGGTTCAGGTATGCTTTAGGCGACAAGCTGGCAATCTGTCACTATTATAAATTTTCCACCTGTTATCAAATACTTTTATTATATTAGCAGTCAGGTTTTAAATTTAAAGTTCTAAGAACAATCAAAAACTTTTTTTTATTCAACTTTTATTAAATTAAACTTTGTCGGTAGTATTTTTTTACTCATTTATAATTTCATACGTACACAGTAGCTCGCGAGCCAATGTGTACTTCTCCAAATCGAGCCACTGTTGACCCTGACGTCATTTTGAAATAATGATCAAATTAGAAACAAACGCATAGACCTAGAGCACTGAATTATCAGTCAATACCAAGTAGATTAGTCATACTTTTCGACAAAAACAACAGTAATTAAGAATCCTACAAAAGTTTAGTTAAAAAACAAAGTCAAACTTTCGTGAAAATGTAAATTCGGCCGAGTAAAAGTCAAACCACGTCATCACACAGCCGTGCGGCGCCGGAGCGGCTCACGGATTAGTTCGAACACGATCGCATGTCTATCGCTTCTTATTAACGTAGAGGACAGATAGATAGCTCTTTCAGTTTCCAGTAAAGTGCATTCGAGCGACTGTTCCCTTCGAGCAACTGTACCCTCCCTGACCCTACAGTAAAGCCATCGAGTTGGGGCTCGTCGGGGGTTTTTTAAATATTTAATTAATGTTGGTTATTAGACTGTGTATTTCAACAAAAAGACATGTCAAGATTGTTTACATTCTTTTAATTTAACTACCTAAACAGTTAAGAGGAAATGGAGCGGTCATATATTGTATGGAAACGTAGTCCTCTGATTCCTCGCTGGATATTACCCGTAGAACAATGATTTTTTACATCAACAATCTAATAATATATTAGCATGTTCCTATGTTTTCCTTTTTTTCTTTATTGAATTATTAAAGGAGATATTAACCTTCAAAAACATG
The DNA here is from genome assembly GCA_005406045.1 of Adoxophyes honmai. Lineage (NCBI taxonomy): Eukaryota > Metazoa > Arthropoda > Insecta > Lepidoptera > Tortricidae > Adoxophyes > Adoxophyes honmai. The sequence continues at coordinate 526,383 of BHDV01052228.1, read as the reverse complement.
AAAAATTGGTAAGTTTTTTCCGTTGTGTTCAAACCTCTACAAACCAATTTTAACACAATTATATCAAAATATAAGAACATAGGAACACAGTTATGACATTTTTTAAATATTTAATGAAAAAACATATTTAATCGGTTAAGTTTTGGAAAAGAAATCAGGGGACAACGAAACGTTGTTTTTGAATAATTTTCATAGGTATTTTCGGTCCGAGCTGTAGTTGTTCTTATCGCACTCGATGTCGTCTGGGCAGGTCACAGCGCGACAGCAATAGATTTAGCAAATACCTATTTTTCAATTCCTTCGACCGGCATATTTCCTCTTAAGGTATAATCGTCAGATTCATATACAGGACCTTTTTATAGGTTCACTCAACACCCCCTTAGAAAATATGACGCGCTCGACAAAAAACATTTTTTCTTCATTTTCAACCCTTACGTATGGTCACCTCCACCATGGAAACAGTCAGATTAACATGTGTACATTCTTTTTAATACGTAGGACACACATACTAAGTATCAATATCTGACGCGCTGGAGGAACTCTACACATCGTTTTTTTTTGACATTTTTAAACGTTTATATCTGCTCACCCCACCGATGAACAGGTATATATTATATAACATTTTTTACTTCTTATCATCTAAGCTCCACAACCCAATAGGTCTCTACGACGCTCGAGTAAATCCCGAATTAGCTGCCTGGGCTCCCCTACTACAGGTAGGTATTTAGAAAGCCAAATACTTACAGAATAAGCTTCATAGAAAAGGTATATTAGGATTTGAATTAAGCAGCATTCAAGTAAAAATGAATGTAGATAAATAAGCACAAAAGATGGTTTAACACCCGATTTTACTCAAAGAACACCAAAAATAATGAAAATATATCTATGTAGTTAACACAGGCACACATGACGCCAGTACTTCCAAACGAGGTAGGCATAGCACACGAAATGTTACAAAGACAAAAGCAGACTATTCTCGTTTCGTAGTCACATCAAGCATAGGTATCTTTTAGCTTTGAGATACCAACTTGAATAGTGAAGTGAAGAGTTAAAAACTAAAAATTGAAAGGAATGGAGAGATTTTAGAACCCTACATTATAATTAATTATTTAACAATTTATGGTTTGTAAGAATTCAGATATTGCTTTCTGTATTCTATTTTGTAATCTCTATATCTTAATACGTAACAAATATACCTAACAGTCTAAATACATAAACCCATAATACAATAACCCTGGTAATTATTCACTGAATAGAATCAATTTTGAAGCCAACCCCATTACAGCGTACTTAGATGGAGTGTTATTTACTAAGTTGCTAACCATTTTGTAAGATTTTTAGATTTCAGAAGTGTCGGCTACAATGCTAAATTATCCACGACGTGGAATAAAATTCATACATACATACATCACGCCTGTAGTCCCAAATGAGGTAGACAGAGCACACAAAACGCTACATAGAAAAAACGTGACTATTTCACGTTTCGTGGCCACTTCTAGCATATATTGTTAGGTTTTAAGTTGGCGAGTAGGTATATTTGGTACCATTTGTAAAAAAAATTGTACCTCTTCCGTTTCAAAGTTATATTCAAAAAAGTCTGGTCCCGCCATTATAACGC
>BHDV01052228.1:477956-495417 GCA_005406045.1 Adoxophyes honmai | reverse complement strand
ATTGTAGGCTGACGACATGGCACTGTGGACGACTTAAGAAGGTGACGAAATGAAACTGTGGCCGAAGTCATCCTGAGCCGTTTTTGGCTTAGCACTGAATCTGTTAATGTATCTACACACTCACTAATAAGGCCATTGTCTTAAAACTCACATTTACTGAATCTAGATTTAAGGCAATGCTGGAAGTAGCCATGAACACATTAGCTTAGTACTTATATACTCTTTTTTCCTTTTTTAGATGTTGAAAACCCTCAACCGGGTCCATCTAAAACCGAACTAGACATAAACAAAGAAGGGGATTCGGCATCTAGAAAGGATTGCAGTTGAGCGACATTCCTTAGTCGCAATCCTACTGGACGTCCCAGGACTTGCCCGAAGATAAAGTAATCTCAGCCAGGTAATAGCATAGCACCAATTAAGCCGCCTTCAGTTAGTAGGAAGGTTGGCTAAAATTTAGCTATCTAAATGTAACTAGCTCTTAGCCGAGCAGCTAAGCAAGTTAGGGTAGGATCTAGTTTGATAGACGGGCACTTAATCGAATTTAAACATCGCTGATATTTAATTAGTTGGCTGTGCCCTGTGGATCATGTTTTATGCTAACATCCATATGTATTTGTCAATACTTTTTTACCTGAATAATATTAATGACGACATATGACACGTGTAAAACAATGAGCTAAAAGATTAGCCGCTAAGATTGTTATGTCAATTATATCCTGTAAATTATTTACCCACTCAACCCTCGTTCATATTTACATGTCCTTTTTCATCGATAGCTTGTGTGAAACTAAATCGAACCGAACTTAGATGATAGGTGAAGTATGTAGTTTACTTTTGAGCCCAAAAGCACGCATAAAATGGCTTGATTGTTTGATTTTATTTATTCCTAATTTTAATTGTGAAAGTAAGAGTACAATTTTATTTATACTAATCATTGAGTGTGATGTTAATTCTAAGTTTACTTCCCTCAGGTACATACGTATTTATATTTGATGGGTATTTACTTTAAATTAATAATTATTTAGTGTTTATAAGGTTTATATTTGTTCTGACAGCTATAATTTACTTTAAGTGTTTTTAGGAGTACATTATTTACGTAATAATTTTAAAAACGAATCTTGTACGTTTTTCAAGGCGAAAGACAAATATGTTTTATAATAAGATTAAGTTGTCGTGAGTTCTGGTAACGGCGTTCGATTGCAAATTGCTTTTACTTGTCGTTCATGTAGGTACATTACAGGTGTTAAATTGTGTTGCTGTCTATTGAAATAAGTTATCCAAAAATATTTGGGTCAGTCAACTATTTGCTATTGCTGGTAGTGTCTTTCGAGATACACAGTAAAATTGTAATTTTCTAGAATACAATTCACAGTAAGCTACAAATTGCTAACACATTCCTTTGAGGCTCATCCATCCACTAAGCATAAAATAGGATATACTGTCATTTTTAAGTAACTCTACTCTGTCTTACAGTACAGTATAAAAACACGAAAAAGTTTATTGACGCATTCACTGCCACCTCTTCAGATGCGGCGCACATGTGCGTTCAAATGCCTGTGAATCTTTAACAGTGGCGCTGGGCTGGAAAATCACGAAATATATGCGTCCTGGGGAAGTCAAGTGAAGGCGTTAAATAAATGCCTGCTTTCTATAATCAAAGTACACCAAAATCTGTATGTATTATACTTTTATATACTCGGCGGAAAAATAATCCGCCCATCCTATTTTTCACTACTATAATAGTACATTGAGAAACTAGGGGAGGAAATGGAACATTATTAACGAGAGGCTGTTAGAAGCCCGACGCCGCAGGCGGAGGGCTTTTATGCCTCGAGTTTATAATGTCCTTTACTCCCCGTGTTACACACAATGTTTTTCATCACATTTGCGAGGAAACACTAAAAATTAAAGAAAATTCATGACATCACGTCACCGCGCCGCGCTATTCCTTTTGCGCTGTCACTGCTGTCAGTGCGTTTAGGTTTATTGTCACTTTTTTTAGTCATATACCACAGACAAGAACTATGTTTCGTACAGAATTCGAATGGTCAAACAGCCAGATTCTACCAAAAAGGTTCAAACAAATTTACGAAAAATGCAAATTAAAAACGCGTTGACATACATCCAAAGTATTAAATTAATATAGTTTCATAATGCATACATAAATTTTGCATTTAAAAATTGGCCCTAAAGTTTTAATAGCAGAATTTTTATTTTTACATTTGTAACCTCCTTAGTCTGAACTAAAATACCTATACTAACTTTTGCAATTTTTAAAACTAAACTTTACCTCCCATAGGATGTAATGATAACTCCCGCGGTTACAATTTAGGCCTTTGTGCTGAAGGATACGCGCCCGTAACACCACCATTGACGAGCAAGTGTGATGAAAATTATATTGTCAACAGGAAAATATCCCTAAAGGGAAATGTTCGCATTTGTTTTTAAGTTTATCAGTGCCTGCTATTTTTTGATGTTTTGTACAGTCAAATTTGTTTTATTTCAAAGGTCTTCACTAAATATTACGTTCCACATGACTAAAAAAAGTAAGGTCGTCGGATATTTTTGCCGCTGAGTGTATATAATAAAATTAAACATTAACTTATTGCTTATATTTAGTCAAATTAAATCAGCGTGGCTTGCGAGTGTTTAGCACAGTTACAGAGTAAGAGCTGTGTTCTTGTAACAGTATAATATTTAATTATTGTCATCATTTAGAAATTGGTGGTAATAAAATAAAAGGCTATTATTTGAACTTTATTTTATCTTTGTTATTATACCGATAAAATTGGTTACATATAACTTTTAATATATAAATAACAAAACATACGATATAATTTATAACATGTCATTGTTATTCATCCTCAAATTAATAATTGATTAGATTTCATATAAATCATCAGTCATCACATATATAAATTATCGTTACCAAAAATACTTCCGTTGTTATTTTAACACACTTTAATTGATAACCCCAAAACTACGAAAACTCGCCTAACACGCACGGTAGTGATTGCGATAGTTTTAAGAGGTGGTCGTCTTTACCATCCTGTCTAGGTATAGTAGAGGTATTAGTACGGCGGTCGGCAATACTTTAACAGACAGAGCCTCCTAAGATAGAAAGAGTGACAGTGATTGTTTATGAAAACGTAAACCATCACGGAGAAAGCAGGGATCCGCTAGCGCCCTGCGGTTTGCACGTCACCTGCTAACCGACGGCTACTGTAGTAGGTATGTATCACAGTAAAATATAACTTAAAAAATATATATCGTACAAGCTTTTTTACTGACTGTACTTGTACCCTGTACATAAATATTAATTATAACTTATAAGTTAGGCACATTTAAGCTTATTAAATTTCAAGTAGGTAATTGTAAACTTGAATCATCTTTCAATGATCATCAACATCTTTCTATCTTACTAATATTTATCCATAAAGTAGATACTTCTTATCATGACGTTTTCGTCAAAGTAATAGCTAAACAATACAAATTATTTTTAAAATGCCGCCAATTAAATTTGAAGTTGTCGATGTTTATGTTAATATGCTTGACGTGGCATTGTAAACGTACTATCGAACCAACTGATTCCTGACCCACCGCAGAACGTTTTCACAATAAACGTCATAAACATTTCCTTTGTCAAGCAATGCAATTGTCACTATGACGTTCACTGTGAATAGGTTCTATGGTGGGTCAGGAATCAATTGGTTCGATTGTACCTACAGCAGTTTTTCCCAATCTTTTTAGGGTTTCGAACCGAAATGTTAGAAGGAACTCTTATAAATGGGACTTACGTTGGTTTTTCACAGCACAGCTGGTTAGGTATTTTGGAAAATGAGAACGCCATAAAACTAGACATTTGGCATAGTCTCAGAAAACGTTAAACCAAACTGTATGGTATCTAGTTAAATAAAAAAAAATTGTTTATTGTGTAATAGTCTTACATTTCCTATTGTTCTATTTTTCTGGACTTTGATTAATTATTCCGAATGAAAGCGTTTCAAACCCATATGATATTAGGAGCTGGTTGGGGATCTAGTCTTATGGAATACAGCCATAACAACACGCCTAGTTTTGACACTAATTGTGACAAAAGGAAAAACATTTTTTTTAACAAAACTCATGAACATGTAGGTAAATAAGTAGACTATAATTTTATCAAACGCGATCATTGACATACAGGCTGTTTGTTATTAAATTAAAACCCTCTACTATATTTGAGGGTGATTATTATTGTTCTTGTTGTTGTTTTTTTTACATTTTCCCGTTATCACTGCATTTTAAAAAGTATTTAAAAACAGGTTTTTTAAAAGTTTTTATAATAATTATGCCTTAGGTAGGTACCGTACCTCAGAGCAAATATAAAGAGGAGATGTGGTAACTAAATTTCCCTATACAGAAGCGCGTGAAATTTTGCGTGGTGAGGGGTGTTTAACTCCACCCACTTGCACTCCACTCCATCTGCTGTCTAGTAGCAAAACTACTCATGTAGGTTGATGTTAAACATAACTATGTAATTCAGTTATTCCACGCTAGATGTAAATAAAAGTAAAATGTAATGGGACGTATCGTCGCTTAGCTAACAAAACCGCGTAAGTCAGTTTTGTTTAGTTTTCAGGAGACACAAAAAACTGCATAAAATATTTTAAACAAATATCGGCATCAAGGCTGCTAGCGTAAATCTCAAAAATCACACATTATATATAAAGCAAAAGTTATAATTTATTTTCAGTTCTGCTAGCACTAAAGTTTTAGAAATACTGGGTAAGAAAGTAAAAATTACGATATTCTTTCATTTTATGAGTTCCCAAATATTTGGCAGTAAGTTTTCGAGCATTAGCAGTATTCCAATATAATGTCGGAGAGACGACTGACGCCGCAAAAAAAAGAGTATTTTACAAGTTTACCTATGAACTACCGAACGAACTATAACACATGTGTGACCACGATAATTTCGCCCGGCATAGTTTAAGGGTTCAGAAAAACGCTGCCAGAGTCGAATGAATAAAATAGTAAACAAAGTATTATATGAATATAATTTTATTTACAAAATTAAACAGGAAATAATAAATCTGGCCACAGATTTTTTTGGCCACATGGTCAAACTTCTTGTGTAAAAAGATAATAACTAAGCATTTTGAAAATGAAATTGCCTCTAATAAACTATTTCAACTTATTTACAACGCCACCTAAAGAAAGTCAAAGCAGGATCAACAATAATTTTTACTTGTTACTCCTTCTAATTAATACATTGCTAACAAATTTACTGACCCGGCCGGCCGCGGAATTTGCAATGTATCATCATCAGCTCCTATATACAGTTACATATATTATAGCTTAGCATGTAAATTAATCCTTGGTATTCTACTATTGTGAAGAGGGCTACATTATCGCATTAAAATTGGATCATCCGTTTGGGAGATGCCACAGATAGACACATACACATTTACAAACATACACATACACCCACACCTACACACACACACACACACACAACCATACATACATACACACACACACTTCTCCTCCTAAGGCCCAGCACGAAATTTTGATCGATTGAGTTTGACGCTTAGTGTCATTAATGTAAAATTCAAATTTATTATGACATTAGTCCTGTGTATAGGACCATGGGCCTCCGCCCTTATTGCGTTGACATAAAGCTTTTTCTACCCGCATTTTGCCGAAAAGGCGTCGACTAATGTGGGGAGACCCTTATTCGATCTCAGATTTTAATCATGTAATACATCCACTATTTAATTTAACTGCAACTAAAAAATAATAAATAGTAAAAACGAATTCTAGCAACTTCAAATCGCTCCCCTCAAAATTGTGTTTTTACAGTTATATTAGTTTAGCATGGGAGCGACGATATTTGGCACATTGAATAATATTTATTCTACGTGACGGTAGATGGCGGTCCGTTCAAATTATAATTATAAAAAATCATTGAATACTGTACTTAGCAACTAAAAAAAGGCTGAAGTACTAAATGGATAATAGTTTTCAATGTCTTCATATAATCATTACAATAAACTAATAACGTATTTATATTTTTTAACTACCAAAAGTGCTGCCATCTACTATCGAGTAGTAATTTGTACTTAACAACGATAAAATGTTCTAGAAGCTTTTTAATAAATTGCGTATAACATTACTTACGAATGAAATGTGATGCCATTCATAGCACCAAAACGTTTGTCTGAGTAACTTTTACATATTAGAACACAACACTTCATTATGTTTTTCTTAAAAACGCGAAAATGTTGATAAATTGCGAATTTCGGGAGATGTGCCTCTGACGCATGCTGACAGCATACTAGCTTAGGCCCCACCCACATTGATGACGTCAGGGCACAATTTAAAATCACAGTGCACAATTTCATACGCCACCTCCTCTTTGTATTTGCTCTGAGTACCGTACCGTTTGATTTTCATATACATAATACTGTCATTACGTAGGAATTAACGGCAAAGAAATACAAATAAACCGAGAAAGCTGAATTTTTGAGATGACGTAGAAAATGCCCAAAAAAGCTTAACACATTCAGAACCAAGGACCCGGCTCCCGGGTTCTTCAAAACATTACTCAGATACCGAGAACCCGGGAGCCGGGTTCATTTTGTACTAACTATAGACTGCTCGGTTCCGCGCAGATGTTTTGATTTTAGGCGTGGTCGTGAATGTGTTAACTTGAAATTGTCGACCAAAATTTCCTATGTGGGTTTTCCGCCATCTTGAAAAAAAGGTTATGATTGGTTTTTGACAATAACTCGGCTGTCCGACGAGATACGATAATTCTCTCAAGAGGTTTTTTTTTAGCTCTTTTTATGCTCTATAACGTATCCGTAAAACATTTTTGCTTTACATGCATTGTTATTGAGATATCGATCGAAAAAGACGAAAATGGTTTTTGGCCGATATCTCGATAACGATGCATGTTACGCAAAATGTATTCATGCATAAATTATAGAACATAAAAAGAGCTACAAAAAACTTCTTGACAGAATTATCGTATCTCGTCGGATAGCCAAGTTATTGTCAAAAAACCAATCTTAACCTTTTTTTCAAGATGGCGGAAAACCCACATAGGAAATCTTGGTCGACAATTTCAAGTTAAGCTTTTTTGGGCATTCCCTACGTCATATCAAAAATTCAGCTTTCTCGGTTCATTTGCATTTCAAAATGTATATAATTCTTGTATCATGTATCCTGTATTAATACCACTATTTGAAACGCGGGGTGATTTAATTGATACGTAATTAGCTGTAGCAAATACATGACTTGTAGTCATGAAAACGAGATCTGATTTTTTGGAAATGACGTGAGCTTAGTATTGGTTTGAAATAGTGAATCCAGATTGACAGCCACAAGACTAAGTTGTACCGTCAAAGTGTGCAACATTGCCTATATGATGCAATTTTGCCTGATTTGAAAAACTGCTATTATTTACCAAACGGCTATGTATTTTTAAGATTGGGTAATAGGAGAAGTACCGTTGTTTATCTGGCAACCCATTTTAGTAGCTTTTGTGGCGGCAACGCTGACAACTTTTGAATAAATCCCTATTAAACTGCAGGAAGTAAGTGCATATTTTTTAGTAGGTTAGTAACTTTTGTTCTTGCGGATAAAATATCAAATACTATTGATATGGAAAGAAAACATGTTCTTTTCATTGTTTTCATTGGTTTTGAAAAGTAAATGTACAAATTTAACATTTAAACTATGCTAGGCAATGTTGCGAAGGGAATTGTGAACACTTCTTCCTCAAGTTTGCCTAGTGCTAGGGTTGTGACCAATTAGTTAAATAAAATATTTTTTTGGTCTATTTAACCCATATAATGTTTAATTTAATTACTGTCAGGTGCTCGCATAATTTATCTTTCAATGCATATTTTTTTTATGGTGTTCGTTTATAAATACAGTACTTTGTATTTTTGAGCAAATTTATGTTTGGCACAACCCTAACTGCGTTCAAAATTTTGTATGGGAATATATTGAAATGCTCCCAAACGCTCCTCAACTTTGCCTGCCGGACAGAAAAATACACATTTGATTGTTGAATGCTTTTGACTATTTTCTAAAAGTTAACATAACAGCTAAGAATTAAAAAATCCCATCCTTTTAAATAATCTCGCAAGTAATAGCTTAGACATTCTTCTAGGCAATGTTGCAGCTTTTAGTTCCAATTTTGCCTACGACTTTGAATGCCTCTACTACTGAAAATAAGAGTATTTTAGTAATAACGAACCATAAAATCCGTGGCTTATGGCCTCATTTCGCTTGCATAGCGACGAGGCCCACAGATAACGTACACTTCGAGAAATATTGTCGAAAAACATGAAATTTCGTGCAAAGTTGCACACTTCGACGGTAACTGAAATTTGCTTAGTCCGCTGATCTGCACGCTCGTACTTATCGATGGGCCCTACGTACAAGGGCCAAAGTGTAAAATCCAAACTTTACAGGGCGAGCTGTTAAAGACAAAACCTGCTGTAACTCAGAAGTGGCAAACCCGAGACTTCTGAAACTTGGCACACTTACTAATAACACTCTGCCCTTCAAACACAATGAAAAAAAAACTTATAAAATAATTATATACCTAAAGTTTTTGTACATACGCCCATGTACGTGAATATTAGGCAGATAAAATTTTGTAAAAAAACAGGTAAAAAGATGTATGTGTTACTTTGGCTCTTATACGCGGTCTTCTTTAAAATCGTTAGTAAAAAGTATAGAGTTATAATACTCGTGTATTTAAGCTTTTATATGTATAACTTAAGAGAATTGACTATTTTTCGAGGAAATGGAATGATAATTCATGATTTTGTGCTAGTTTGGTCTTTATACGTTGAGAAGTTTGCTGTATCATAAGGGCCTAAGTGAATAAAAAGTTCTATTTTATAGTTTTCTTTCATAAAAATCATCGTTAAAATAATTTATTTTATGGTTAAAGTAAACAGTAGGACTACTAGAACTACTAGAAATATGTGTAGAGACTTTTACTTACCAAAACACAAATTGACTTTCGAGATTTTTTTTCTGATTTCAAAATCTTGAAAATTAAAATGTGAATTAAAATGTAATTACTTGTAATTATAGGTATATATGCTTAAAATAGAATAATCAATAAAATTTTACTAGTTCTGTTTTTATCAATAGTCACTTTCAGGGGCAGTAGGAATAGTATATATTATATTGCAATACTAAATCTGTTCCCTTATGTTTACGTCTATCTTATTAAAATACTTAAGTTTGTTTGAATTTTCACACGGCTCACCAAAACTCTTTTCTTGTCCCTGTTTTTCATCTCTGCTGCACTAAGGTTTACCGGAATTTTGAGCCCTTTACTTTTAGAACCTATCCATTCTTGACTGTATTGCTCGCGCAATCTCTCTTTGTCCCTTTTTTCAAATACTTTTTCTTTCTGGAATTTACCGGCGTGTACGGTTCATCCCATGTTTGCAAAGATTGAGGTAAAATTAAGATACGTAAGCCACGGAAGGTATAGCTTCTTTGCCAAAATAATACTGCCATCAGGTGAAAGAATAGGAGTATCTTTGATGTTGTTGTCAGTGTTAATAGAAATTGACACAGTAAAATTTTGACTCTATCCAACAATATCCTACTCTGTTGGCATCGGTGGTAATATTAGTTACTGTATTGTTAACAGTACAGACTACCATTAAAGTATTGTAAAACTTCATCAAACTCGTTCAACAATATCGAAAGTGGAAATTTCAAATGTCCATCACCGTTGATATCATACAGTCTAATTTATGAGGTTACTATAGAGATGAATATTCAGAGAGAGCGTCTGACATTGTTAGTGTTGTTTGTCGGTGTGATTGGGTGACGGTTAATAATTTTAATAAAACGCGACTAGTTCGAGGGATCGGTACCTACTGTTAAAAATCATGAGCGGGTAATTCGAAGAACCCGAGCTGCAAAACTAATGTGATGCCATACTTCAGTCTACTCATGATCACGGTCGCTGCAACGCGGCCGAAATAATTAAATTAAAATTATAATCTTAGGTGATTTAGTCCTGCATAGTAATAATTATGTGGTGACATTCGGTTTGTTTGATTAGGTTCTCTCGAGAAGAAAATTATTATTTTTATTTTCGAGGTGTGTGAGATTTTTATATCGCTTTGGCAAGTTTTATTTTGCAAGATTTCTAAGTTTACTCAGCGTATAAATCTTCCCTGAACGACAACTAACATTTCAAAACCAATATCAGCTAAATCGGCCTAGCCGTTCTCGAGTACTAACGTGAGAGTACGAGCGAGATTGAAGAACTGGATATTTTATTTAATATGCGTAATTCGGAATTTTCTAATTTTTCACTAGTCTCAAAAAGTAGCAGAGAAGCAAAAACAACATAATTTGCCCATTGAACATACTAAAAAATACCATAATATTAAAATAATAACTTCGGCCTAAGTGATGTTTACCATAATATTACACGTATAGGGGCCTATCTACCAGATTGGCCTCTAATAGTAAACATCACAATATTTTACAGAATACATAAAAAATAGATGTTCTGACTACATTGGACTTAAAACATAGGTTTAAAATATACCAAAATGAACCGCTGGGAATTTACCGCGTAAAAGTATCAAACGTACGTTAGGCCCTTATACGTTAAAATTACGCCCAGTTAGGCCCTTATGGTACGGCAAAAACTTGTAGAATAATGAAAAAAATGGGTTTTTTTAAATCCAGGATTAAACTACATACTTTATAGATGCCTAAAATGCAAAAAAAGCAAAATTGAAAAAAATCACTTTGGCCCTTATACATAGGGCCCATCGTTATGTCGCCTGCCGCTTCGCTTTCAAGCTCTCGGTTCAGGCGGATGTCGCACTGCTCCGCGCATCGCAATGGCGGCCCTATTCGGTGATGTAGATTTGAACTGAAATCCTTTTGAGTTGGTGCCAGGGTGTAAAAATCACATCTCCGGACTCCATTAAATTGCGTGTCTAATATTGATAGGACCTCTTACTTATAATCAGTTTTTATAGGTACCTACTCAAGAAACTAGTTAAAAATACGGCTTTTATTAAGAAAATCTTGTTTACCTACATCCATTAGATACATAATATGTCTACTATACGTTCAGACGCTACAAGCACATCATCTACATTAGGAAATTTGTTTCCGGTTCGTTAGGACCTTAACTCAAATTACCCTATTACACAATACAACCTAATGTCAAGAACACATATAGTCATATGACCATTAATTTAAAACAACCTGATGTCTAAATACCAGAATACCAAAATACCCTAAAACCAATACGATCTTATTTTGATCATGTACTACTCCTGTGATCACCTAATGTCATAAAAATTGAAGCTCAAAACAAACTAATCCCATAATACACTAGTGCTGAAACACACCAATGTTTTGGTGTTTTCGCTGATTACTCGAAGACGCCTGGATCGATTTGAAAAATTCTTTTTTTGTTCGAAAGGGTATAGTTTCCAGGTGGTCCCATTGCCAGCATATCTTGATCTGATGATGGAATATGAGGGAAATCGAAGGCAACCCTCAAATTTTATTGGCACAGGTAATGTTTTTAGTACATTTTTCAAAGCTACACCAGTATTTACGTCTGGCAGTAAAAAAAATATGACTGAGCTGATGATGGAAGGTCAACTCCTTAATGCTTAGGAGTTAAAGGATAATTCTTTCAATACTGAATGCACCTGCAGACTGGAAATTATAATTTCAGTAATTAGTGAGGCCTGCTGGTGATGGAAGGTCACCCTCATTATTAGACAAATGCTTTCAGTATAGCCCAAATTTGAAGTCGGTTTTTTTTTTGTTTAAAATTATGGTAGTAGTACTAATCGAGACAAGTTTGTTTTGGTTTTAAGTTTTTAGGGTATTTTGGGATTCTGGTATTTAGCCCTCAGGTTGTTTTAAATTAATGGTCATATGACTATATGTGTTTTTGACATTAGGTTGTATTGTGTAATAGGGTAATTTGAGTTTAGGTCCTAACGAACCGGAAACGGAAATTTGTATCCCGCAGTGCACTACAATGTTTATACAATGTTATTACGTAGGTACGTTATAAAATCGGTACAGTTTATTAAGGAATTGATAGGAAGAAGATTACAAATGATTTCGAATTAGGACGCAGGAGGGAGGGAGACGGGCGCCGATGTACGATTGACGATGTGAGATTCGCGTTTGCCGCCAATTCGAGCCGATCTTTGCACGTCGTACGAATACTACAGACACCGGCAAGTTAGAAAGAGTGAGTAAGCTCGCGCAGCGCTTTGTCTATGGTTGAGACTTATAGGTACTTAAAAAAAGATAAACAAACCCGACAAATTAAAAATCACGTAAGGTATGTGTTGCTACATTAAAATACGACACTTTCTATTTTAGTCGCATTACACTCACCTTGTAATGGGACTAAAATAGAAAGTGTCGTATTAAATGTAGCAACACATACCTTACGTAATTTTTGACTTAGTCGGGTTGGCTTTGTTTGATTCATCATCATCATCCAGCCTATATACGTCCCACTGCAGGGCACAGGCCTCCTCTCAGTATGAGAGGGCTTGGGCTATAGTTCCCACGCGGGCCCAGTGCGGATTGGGAACTTCACACAACATTGAATTGCTTCGTCGCTGTGTGCAGGTTTCCAGCGGTTCGACCTGTGGCCTCTCAAGCAGAGGGTTGTGGGTTCAAACCCCGGGCTCGCACCTCTGAATTTTTTGTTTGATTACCTTGTTTTAATTTTAAGTACCTATAAGTCTAAATCTAAACCCTAGGTTACCGCGATGAGCAAATTTACTCTCCAAAATCGTGCCATCTATCTTGCCGGGGACTGTACCTTAGAATATGTATTTTGAACTGCAACTGTACATAATTAGGCATTAAAATGCTCGTGAATCTTTATGAAATTCTTCTTTACGGGCTCATTTCATATACTTACACTCGTTTATTAATGCGTTTTATTATGCACTAGTCACATACATAAACATAAGGTGCAGCGCAGACGGCACACTTTTTGTCCGATTGAGTCTGCGGCGCACAAAATGTCTGCATGGATTTTATGCATTGTGCGCCAGACTTTTTGCGCATCGTGTATGTTACTGCATATAATTGCATAGATTACATCTATTCTATTACAGACTAAAAAGTGCGTCACGGATAGTATGTCGTCTCGCAGCACCTAAAGAAATACTTCGATCACAGTATCTATTTGTCATTGTAATATGATTTTACAGTTTACACTAGTTTTAAGATCCAGGGCACGCAGGCGGCACAATCACTCAGCGAACCTATATAGCCTAATAAAGTAAGGTTAATTAAGGTAAGAACCTCGGAATTTCGAGATACCCAGCTGGAAGTTTTGTAAATATTTGCATATTGAGGCCCTAAAAGTTGTCTCAAAACCTACATATTCTAGGGTGTGAGCGACTATTAAATTTCAAGGTCAAAAGTCACAAAAATCTGTTTTTGTGCTTCTTTTGTAAATATCTCATTTCCTATGGATTTTTGCAATTTGTGTTTCTTATCGATATTGTAGAACACAAAATTCTCTACAAGTTTTGTTTTTTATTTTTTTTATACGGTGAACCGATTTTGAGATAGAGGGCGGAGAGCGCGCGGTCATAACATCACTTTGGGTCGACCGGTCTCCGATCGAAAACGCGCCATTATATACTTGATGAACTATCGATAGATCAATGATTATAAATATTTGATTAATTAAATCAATGTGGCTTTGGGTTGGCTGCTGACTGTCTTCGTTTTTTGGCGTAAATTAGAAGATGTGTCCCTCTACCCTGGATTTTTGCAATTATAGTTGATTTTTTTCTATGTACCAGACCAGTTGGTTTTCGATTTTTGACGTGAAATGAGGTGACCCACTAAGTTCAATATTTTTTGTAAAGGAGGTATGTCGATTTCGACAGTAGTTTGGTTGGGCTCTAGTGCTTTCTAATCAGGGTCACCAGGTACTCCAGATCTTCAATTTTCCCAGTTTTTATATTTTTCCCTTTATGTAGTCATTAATCCCTAATTCTGTACCAAATTTCAGCTTTGTGAGTTTATGGGAAGTAGGTACTAGTTCTATTTTGATGATCATGAGTGAGTGAGTGTCGAAAATGCGAAACTTTGCTTTCGTTTAACTTCGGTATTAAATGACCTGCTGATTTGAAATTTTGGATTTTAAGTATGTAATTATAGCTTACTAGATGACAAAAATTTCAGCGTTCTGGTCTTATCCAGAAGTGCTCAAATAGGTGCCTGAAAACGCGGCGAAATGGATCCAGTAAAGGATGGTACGGCAGTGCTTGCTTCGCGCTCGACTTGGTGGGGGCACGGCCGTGCCCCCGACCATCAACTTCTGCAGCATTTTGAAGTTTTACCATATCTGTGTCGTTTTGGCCATCGAAGTACCCAAGGCCTTAAGTGATGCTGTGACCGCGCGCTCTCCGACCTATATCTCGAAAACGGTTCACCGTATAAAAAAAATTAGACGCAAAATTTGTAGAGAATTTTGTATTCTACAATATCAATAAGAAACACAAATAGCAAAAATCCATAGGAAATGAGATATTTACAAAAGAAGCGCAAAAAACAGATTTTTGTGACTTTTGACCTTGAAATTTAATAGTCGCTCACACCCTAGAATATGTAGGTTTTGAGACAACTTTTAGGGCCTCAATATGCAAATATTTACAAAATTTCCAGCTGGGTATCTCGAATTCCGAGGTGATTTCCTAACCTTATTAGACTAATACACGGCCCTGAGTGAACCCTTCGGAGGGCCGCTTTGTCAATATTATCGTACATCAAATTATCTGGACAAACTAGCTTCTATTTATTTGATATTTTTCTCTTAAATATAGGTAGTTAAACACTCATATATGTAGATGAAAATAAGGATTGTAGAGCAGGAGTACCGTTTGTGGCCACCTTAGCACCATTTTTGGCCAGCTGACATTTTAATTAATTTACAAAAAAACACAATACTAAAACCATATTTTTATTATATTTCCATCAATCCATTTAAAACTGAATCGAAATTTTAATGTTTTGTTATCTAATATTAATTTTGTTTTATTGTTCATTTAAACAAAAAATGACCATAAACGGTACTCCTGCCCTACACACATCGCGTCACTAGTAAGTACTGTAAGCTTAAAGCATCCAACATCACGAATCCCACCAGAATCCTATGAACTTCCGTCGTGTGCCTGGTGCACATGTTTCACGTACAGTCAAGGAAATTGATTACTGTGCCACTTAGTACCTTTTCACAAGAAATGTCACTGTGACATACTTACCATACTTTCTACTAATCAAAGCAATATGAAACTCACTATGAAAAGGTTCAAACAGGCACAGGTATCAATTTCCTTGACTGTATACAATGACAATAATTGAATTTCATAATTGGACTACTGGATGATAATTGTAACGATAAAGTAAAAATTTAATTCAAAAAATTATTCTAAAACATAAAATGTTTGTCTTTTAGCATCGATATGGTGCATGTTTTACCCAAGGCATTAGGTGTACTCATTAAGTAGGTACAGTATTTTAATATGACGAATACAATTTAGAAAAGTCAATTTGCTAATTTTAATGAATGTGGAGTACATAGTTGCCGTACCTATTCTGTATCGAGAGCTATTTGACTTTTTTATTTAGATGAAATAAGTTAATAAATGTGCTAAACGCTAATATTTGCAACATATCTTGAAAACTTTGTCTGTATTTGTATTAGCGGTATTTTGTAAGTAACCAAATTGTGTACCTACTCTGTAATTAAATTATGTGCGAATTGCAATTGTCTCTAACTATCGACGGTCACGATGGCTGATAAATGACTCTGTTTTGTATTTTACCAACGCATATTATACGTAAGAGCACCGTAGCAGATTTTTTGTACCCGATTGCAGCATTCATTCCTAATTACGTAAACTTTCACGGTTCAACTGGTACAGTATTACGATATGTATACAATGTGCACCTCAGTCTCTCTCTCATTTTTGCCAGATATAGTAAATAGCAAGTACCTACGGCTGTGCAATGCACAACAAACACCTGGTTAGTAGAATGGGTCAATTACGTTACGTGAGCGTTTCATTACGTTAGCGATAATATTTCAAAATGTTTGACTATCAAAAAAATATTAGCTAAAACAATGTTCAAATAGTACAGTAACCGAGATAGACTATCCAGTGGTCGGCAACCTTTTAGCAGATAAGGGCCACAAATCGGCGAAACGGTATAGAGACGGGTCATACTTTCATAGAATAGGATTATGTATATGTATTAAGAATAATATTCAAAATTCATTGTTCCTGATCCCTGGACCCATGAATTTTCTGTGATTGTAACTTCTAGCGACAGCGTAAACGATTTGTGTTGAAAAAGGGCCGCTGGCAGCGCTGGAAAATATTCCGTACAAATCGTTTACACCGTTGATAGCTAAGTACAGTCACTGTAATAGTACGAGAGCCCACGACCAAAATTTTTGTCTCATAGCAATACGGCCAAAACCGCATCAATCCATAGATACGATTATCCTGAACTCGAAAATACCAATATCAGACATTTTCCGCGTAGCGTTTGATCTGACCAAATTTTCAAGGTTGTCAAAGAATTTTACCGAACTGCATCATAGCAATTATGTCTGATTTGCAGACTGTAGTTAAATGATAGTTCGGAGATACCAGAAACATATTTTTCAGACGTTAGTGGTGTAGCGCAAATTCGTAAAATCACTTAAAAAAATTCAAAATGAGACAAAAAAATGTCTCATAGCAATACGTCTGAAAATCTTTTTTATTTGTAAATTTTGGTTATTTGATGCGAACAAAACAATTTTCAGACGAAAATGTGAACGCATTAAATTTTGAGACCGTTTTGAAAATGTTAACAAATTTTACCGATCGGTATCATAGCAATATGTCTGAAAATTGTTGGAAATGATAAAATAAGTTATCCACATGTGCAAAAAAATTATATCAGATAAATTAGGTGTAGCACCTTCTCTATCAGACAACTTTTCGATACCTACTCAGATATCATGTAAAAATCGTATTAAGGCATCTTAAATTCTCTGTTACAAACCAATGAATACGTTGCGACCCTGAATTTATTAGATGATAATTAACGAAGAATTTACCCGAAATCGTAATATTAAAGTTGAAGGACTGAAATAAATCGCACAAAAGGATTTTCGTTTTTAGGAGTATATGCTACACTTAAAGTGTCTGAAAACAGGTTTTTGGTAATCCTGGCAGCAATACGAAAAGTTTAATTTTTTTTTATCCGTATTGCTATGGTCGGCAAAATTTGTTGACATTTTCAAAAATGCGCTCAGGCTATTATGCTACGCGCAAAATGTCTGAAAACAAACTTTTTCGTAATACAATTATAAAATCTATGTACATTTTCACTATCAGACGTATTG
>BHDV01052228.1:427495-462249 GCA_005406045.1 Adoxophyes honmai | reverse complement strand
AGGTCGTTAGACTAGTTTAAAGTATAACGATTAATCTTATAAAAATCAGTTTCAACCTCTGAACGTGATAGTGTACGTTTCTTTTATATTCCTTTAATTATTGTATTTATTTAATATTAATTTTGCCCATGTAGTAATCGGGTTTAGGTACTCGTGTGGTGTCGGGCTTAGAATAGCACCCTTCCATTTCTTCCATAAATGTCGCGGGGGGCGACTTCGAAAATAGGTATGCTTTGGGCAAAGAGCTGGCAACCTGTCACCACCTCATTCACCAATGTTTCAACCTAATATTATGCTAAAAGTGGCTACAAAGCGTGGAATAGTCATGATTTTGGTTATATTTTTTTTTGTATGCTTTGCCTATTTCGTTTGAAAGTACAGGCGTATTTTTGTTCAGCGTTAAAACGCATTTTTGTTACATTATTTTGTAATTACATAATTATTTGGATTTTTTTTTATTTACTTTATTAATATATTTATGTCTAATGGCCGGGTGTCCTTTACAAAGGACAAAAAATATCTAAACGTGAATGTGCGATTTCACTTCGTCAAATAATAGCAAAACACATTTGTTTTAGTGAAATTCCCGAAAACCGCTGGTTTATGTTTAATTTAAGATGGAAGTTCTCGTCCGTAACGGCCAAAACAGTTTAATGCTTTGTAAAGCACATTCGTCCGTGGTTGCAAGTGATTGAAGTTAATGCTCGGGTGTCAGGAGGATATTCGGCAGCCTTGACTCTCGGAGCTCGTAACCTTAAATAAAAGGCTGTATATTATTAGACTTAAAGTCCTTGTCAAAATATTGAGACTGAAAATATTTTGGCCTTCAAGCTTCTTTAGGCTCCGAGGCTTAAAAATATTTAATTGATATTTTTAAAATATAAGAACATAGAAACACAGCTATGATATTTTTTAAACGTTTAATGAAAAAAAAAATTAATCGGTTAAGTGTTGGAGAAGAAATCAGGGGACTACGAAGCGTTGTTTCCACTAATATAAAAAGGCTTAAGCCTTAAAAAAGCTAAAACCCTTAAAAAAAGGCTATAGCCTTTTTTAAGACTACAGCCTAAAAAAATGCTATGGCCTTTTTTAAGACTACAGCCTTAATAAAATCACTAGCTCTCTCAAACCCATTTCATTAAGCCAGCTCTAAAAAGCCCTCTGGAGCTTTAAAATTTGGGCTAAAAAGGCTCGAGTCTTATGGAACACTAGCTGTGGACGAGTGATACCGAGGCCACAGCGATATGCAGATTAAGCGTTATATAGATATTTGCAGGCTAGTGCATACAAAAGCAAAATGTTTTAACGCGAAGTGTAGCATGATTACAGAGTATTATGAATATTGTTAAGTTAGAATAAGAACCTTTTTACTATGTTAATATTTTAGCATCAGATTTAAACTTAAGCAATACATAAAAATAATTCACTAAATTGCAGAAAAATATTTTTGTGCTAATAAAATAATAAGTTTGATGGTATTTCGAGCATTACGACTACCAATCGCAAACAAGTAACTAGATAGGTACTACCAAAGTATTATATTTTTTTTAAAAGATTAGATATATAACAAGTTTTCTTTTGTATACAACCATGGGTTGGGGACAAAGTAAAGAAGGTGATAAAACAACCAGAAACTGGCTGCGAAAGCAGTTAGTAACTGCACCGATGACCCAGCAGGCAGCGCCGGTGGGCTATGCATAGCTCTACAAGGTGTAGTGTTACATTGTGCAGTGCCTTTTATGCATATATGTTAATGTAAGATTGTGTTAGTTACTAAGTGAAGTATTAGTTTAAGAAAACTGCATGTATAATTTTCTATATTTTTTATTTTTCCTTTAAGGGAGGGTGTGGTGTAGGTACACATAAGTATGCGTTGTAAACCCTTCCTCCCAAAGCAACGGTGTCAAGTGGCACGCGCTGGCGCCGCTTCATTAAAATAGTTAGTCGTGAATAAAGTACGTTAGCGACCACTCGTCTCTTTATTAAATTATCCCGAACAATAACCTTTAAAGTAAATAAGATAGGTTGTGACCTAAACCTACAGTAACCAATTTGTAATGTTTTGTATCTAGTTTGTTCCGAAAGAAACAGATAAAATAAGATAAAATAAAAAAGACATTGTGAAATTCACTATGAAATGGTTTGAGTTGGCTTAGATGTAAAAGTCGCCCTCTTTGTCTGTCCGCCTATCTCTCCACCTTACACGTTTCGAGTCGTCGAAATCTGAGCGACTAGCTAGTGTATTCAAACGATGATGATTTCGATATCGATTTTGTTTGCGAATTAAAGCGGTATTCTATACATAGAGACGTGTTGAGTTCCGAGAAATAATATACGATTATGTAGGTACATAAAAAAAGGTTTCGTAAAAAAACAATATTCTGGAATTGTAATAATAAGAAGTCGTTTTGCATTCCAACAAAACAGTTATTATGTGTGTGAAAAAACACACAGCATTTATTGAAGAAGCGTCTATAATTTTTCTATCTTGCCATGCATAAAACAGTTAAAACATACCTCTTTGTTGGAATACCTTCACATACGTCATACTCGCCCGCAGCAGAGCGCGCCGAACGAAACGCAACAAGTCTACGCCTTGGACCAAGTATTAAGGGCCGATAGGACCTTCCTACATCAATGGTCTACGCGCGCTGTCAGTTCACCTGCCATACCCAACTTTCGCTACCGTACATTAGTGTTGGAACGAGCACCCCTCTATGGACAGCCAGACGCGCCTTTTTCGACACCTTCTCACTGCTCACAAAGGCGCGCAGCGCTCCATTGACCATATTCCCTGCATTCACTCTTCTTTCAATATCAGTTTCACACTTCCCATCTTTCGTAAAAGCCGATCCCAGATAAACAAACTCTTTTACTTGTTCTACTCTCTCGTGTTTTGGAAACACATATAATATATTGTCAATGATACTATAAGACCATTATATTATAAGGGTAGTTAGTAAACGCTAATGAATACAGTCAGCTTACATACAGCCACGCCTATGTTCCCAAATTGGGTAGGCAGAGCACGCCTACCCAAACCTGCGTCAGCGCGTTACCTTGGCCCTTGGATCAGTAATACAGGCTTGTGCTTAAATATCCTGCCTCCACATTTAGTAGGTTCACTATAATTGTTTTTTTTTTTGGTAAAAAAAATAACCATTTTTTTTTGCTATAATTTATTTTGATTATTGGTAACTTTTGTTTATAATTAATTTATTTATTTTGTAATTCTTTTTCTTTGTTTTGAAAAAATGACTTTCTGCCAAGTTTCTTGCGGCGCATTCTTCTTGGCAATGATGGTCTTTCCGAAGCGCTGGTAAACTAAAAAAAAAAGACGTGTAAAAGTGCTCTTAGGAGCCTATTTGCATAAATAAAGTTTTGAATTTTGAATTTTTGAATTTTTAACGCGAATCGTAACTTAGACAAAACCATGATTTTGACTATTTCAAGCCTGGCAGCCACTTCTAGCATTCTTTTAGATTTGATGACAGATGAAAGAGGTAAGTAGTATAATAGCGACAGGTTGCTAACTTGTCGCCTAAAGTCATTGATGTAGGAAGGTCCTAACGGCCCAAGTCCAAGCCTAAAGTATACCTAAACTAAACCTATATCCTTAGTTTCTTTAGTCAAGAGGTGTTATTCTAGACCCGACACACGGGTTACAGGTTTGGTTTCTTTTGTTAAAAATATCTTTATTTTCATAGAAATTAATTGAGCAATAAGCAAGGGTGCTAATATTAACTAAAAAAACCTAACATACAATTACTTACTATCTGTCAAATCTCCTCCGTGATGATTGTGGCGCGACTTCACAAATGTCGGCCCATTAAAAACTATAAGCTACTAGCTCTCCGCCCGCGGCTTCGCCCGCGTGGAATTCAGTTATATTGCGGTATGAAGCATTCCCTCGGGAACATAATTTTTTTTTCGGGATAAAAAGTACCCATAGAGGATAGAACCTATAGAGAAACAATGTTCGCAACCCCGGTCCGCAATAAGTTTGTTGATTTCAACATACTAAACGTCACCGTCACTGTCACAGAAACTGTACAGAGCCAATAACCGTAGAGATGGAAAAAGGCACTAGCGTTTACGCGTGATCTTGGACCGGCCAATAAGAGCACAGCGATCACTTCAATTGTTTTGCGGAATAATTTCCGAACAACCAAGATGACATTAGTACTCTATAGGTTCTATCCTCAATGAAAGTACCCTATTATTTAATCCGGACTTCTAACTTTACGTCTGCAAAATTTCGAAGCAAGGTTACGACGTGAAAGCGGAACATACAAACAAACAAACTCACTTTCCGATTTATAAATAAAATCAAATTTAGCCAAATACGTCAACTCAGTGGTGCATTACAATACTGTTCGAGCCAATTTAAGAAGAGATATACTCGTCGTTAAATATTGTACGCGTACATAATAATAACACCTAAAATTTAACTAGTTATAAGTGTATGTGTATGGTATGGAATTTACACACTATAGTGACTGTGGGAAAGACTCCAATTGAGAAATCTCTCTCCAGGCAGATGTTATGCCCGGGGATCGAAGTCCACAGAGAAAAAGTTAGAAGTTGTACCTACCTATTTATGCAACCGTTCATCGAAACTATGTTAGCGCGATGTAGGATGGTTTAGTTCGGCTATTCGACGCATGTGGCGCTGCCGCCGGGGCGCTACACTGACCTTTATTAAAGTGTATTTTTATTTTTAATGTTAAGAAGTGGTATTTATGTGGCTACAATAGTAGTTTTCAAAAAAAATCATAGTTAAGGGCTTTAGCAAAATTAAAAGTTAGTCGATTACTTTGTGTATCGTAAATCATACATTTTGGATAGGTAACTTTTGTTAGAAAAAGGAAGCAATCGTAATTTTGTGGCTATTAACACTGAATTAACGTTTTTTTTTAAATCACTCAAAAATCAAACGGGAAAGTAAAATTAAAAGTGCTATTTACTTTCCAATTATGGCGTATAATATATATATATATATACAATTGCAGGTTGCATGGAATTAACGCCCTTTGTCCACTTTGTCTTTGTCTCTATGAAGCTATCAAACATAGAGGCTCTATGCTATCTCTATGCTATCAAATAACTACAAAACATCCGCAGATTTTTTAGAACTAGGTTTAGGTATCGTATTAAAGTCCTAAACTTTAAATGTGGTTAACATTCAGTCTTAACAAATGGTTGTTTTCGAGCTTGCTCTCTCTCTCCCTCTCTCTCTCTCTCTAATATCGTGCCAAGTTTAGGCCGAACAGGTATACATACTAATGTGCAGATAAAAATCCGACGACGGTGAAAGATCACCGCGTGCAAATTCATCATCCACGGCGTAATGAGATTTAGGGGCGTCGTAAGTTTGAAATTCTGTTAGAAATTTCCGATAGTATGGGAACATTCAGTATGGGGTCATTCTTATTTGCGTTAGAGGGTGACCAAAGTAATTAAAGAAACAAGAGTGACGTCTGGCGAGCATTTTTTGGAACAATATTTTGACAGTTAAAAAAAGCTGGCAACATTGTTCATATGATGGATGTGGTCGGGGAGAAAGTTTATTACAAGTTTTTAGTGATTTTATGCTTTTAAATATATTTATCTAAACTTGTGAGTCTTAAAAGTATATAAATGCAGGCTAAAATGCATTGCTTATCAAAGAAGTGCTGATTTATTGCTCAAGAATAGTAATGAGTACCATCTGGGGCTGTGCTGTGCGTGTGTAGCGCTTGAAATTATCCGTGTTCTGTGTCCTGGGCAACGGCGACAGGATGCCGAGGGGCGAACACAGGCCCAGCGTCTTGTTGACGCGTGAAGAGAATGAACAGGTGTTCAGTCTTATTGGGCCCAAATGCCAGGTACGTACATTCCTCCACCCGTCGTTGGCGAGGCCTCGTGATTCAGAGCTTAGATTGCGTATCTCGACGTACGTATCTGTATATTATCTGTTTAAATCGTGCCGATAATGAATATCCGTTCAGCGATTTTACGTGTTTCTTTTATACATGGAAATGGCTTTTAAATACTACTTGAAGTGGATTGACATTAATCAAGTGGGTAGTTAATGAACAGTTTTGATGAAATAATGTAAATTATTCGACTTAGCACTGTCACGAGATGATTATTCATCATATGAGAGGTACATATGTCTTACTAAAAACCTTAGAAGTTACAATAAAAATGTGTTGACCACTTACATGAATTATATGAATTTTATATTTGCAAGTTATTGTTGTAAGATAAGTGTTGAAACAAATCTGTATGCCAACAAGGAAAGGAATGAAAATGTTTTCTGTCCATTTTTTTGGTGTAGTTGTACCTCCAAATTCATAGCAATAATTTGCAAATGTAAACTTCACATGAGATTTTTTTTCTGAATTGAGTTAACCATAAATAACCAATACTTGATGGTATTTGAAGAGTTATTCCCACCTTTTAGCATCCATGTGCTACTGGTGGTAACTATTGAGAATTTTTGACCCACCTGTTGCCACCAAAGTACTGGGCGGTGAAATCTGGTAATATTTTTCCCTTTTGTTATCAAAGAAAAAAAAGATGGTAATTTATGACTAGACCCCGCTATCGGAGGTGCAAAACGGTAGCTGTCAATTTCGTAACATTACTAGGGAAGGGTAAAAATTTTTTTGAATGTCGATAAGTAAACTAATGACAGTCTAATGACTTTTAATTTCTATCGTATAAAATATTATTAGATGAATACTCGTAAACACAGCTAAATAATCGTAGAAATGTTGTAAGATGACATGGACTATCTATTGACGTAAAAATAAATTATTATCAGTATAAGACTAAGTGGACAGTATTAACCTGTACTGAAAAGTTTTATCTCAAGAGCGTTCATGCACTATCCTGCAACTTGAAACATAAGAAAAGTAAGATTTTTTGTTGTACTAATAACGATTTATATTTTTAATGCTAATGATTATCATAGATCCCAACAAAACATTAAATAGTATACAAATAAACGGTACTTGTACTTAAAAAAAAAAATGTATTGAAAAATAGAGTATCGATATAGACATCACAAAATATGATTTGATTACCAGTCCCTAAAATTTGACAGCTACCATTTTGCACCTCCGATAGCGGGGTCTATTTATGACACTAAACCCAGATACCTATGTAGTCTTTCAAAAATATACACTGTTGAGACATTCACAGGTAGCTAGAGAATGGGTTACACTATAATTGCCATCTACAGATGAATATGTTGGTAGCTTGCGTGTGGTGTCGGGTTTAGAATACCACCTCTCCATTTCTTCCGTGGATGTTGTTAGAGGCGACTAAGGATATAGGTTTAGGTACATTTTAGCCATTTTGTGGTGTCGGGTTTAGAATAACACCTCTCCATTTCTTCCATGGATGTCGTAAGAGGCGACTAAGGACATAGGTTAAGGTATACTTTAGGCGACAGGCTAGCAACCTGTCACTATTGTACCTGCCACCTCAAAACCTAAAGAATATTATGCTAGAAGTGGCCACTAAACGTGAAATAGTCATTGCTGTGTCTATGTAGCATTTTGTGTGCTCTGCCTACCCCGTTTAGGAATATAGGCGTGATTGTATGTATGTATGTATGTATGTACATTTTAGGCGATAGGCTAGCAACCTGTCTCTATTGTACTTGCCATCTTAAAACCAAAAAATATATGCTAGAAGTGGCCATGAAACGTGAAATAGTCACCATTTGTCCATGTAGCGTTTTGTGTGCTCTGCCTACCCTTATTGGGAATACAGGCGTGATGTACAGAACTCAACTCTGTTGTGAGTCGTCAGGACATTTCTAAGAATGTTCGTCTGGCTATTCACAACGGTGTGGTAGTACCTATTTTGCGGTACATATAGCAGCGAGAGTTGGGTGTGGCAGAAGAGACATGAAAGTAGGTATGTAAAATTTCGTTACGGATTCCATTATCACCCTGTATATACGTCCCACTGCGGGCCCAGTGCGGATTGGGAACTTCACACACAACGTTGAATTACTTCGTCGCTGTGCGTAGGTTTCCTCACGATGTTTTCCATCACTTTACGTATTTCGCACATAAATTCCGAAAAACTTCAGAGGTGAGAGCACAGGGTTTGAACCCACGCCCCTCTGCTTGAAAGGCCGCAGGTCGAACCGCTGGGCTAACAAGTCTCAGCAATATGGTTATTCATATGAAACGGGAATTAGCATACCGGTAACAAATTTTTGAACTAAATTGTTTAGCAGAAGACGAATCCTTCACAGGCACTATTGCAGACAGCATAAAGTAGTAGAGAAGAGCAACCGATAAAGGATTGAAAAGTGGCAGCCTTAAATCTCACAATAAAATTGTTTCGAAGTTATTCTTAAGAACGAGAGAAAAAAAAAATGTTTATATTAGGATCTTATAATACCACTAACATAAAAGTGAGTTGCTATACCTGTAAAGTGTAGCAACACTGCTTTTCAGTGAAGCACAAAAATCCAAAAGTGTCAGAGAAAAGCAAATTAAATTAAAATGTACAACAGAAGCATGCAATGACAATCTTGTTTAATATGAATTTACAAATGATAAAAGCCAAACAGCCCTACTCGTACAAGCATCTCCACAAATTAAACCTATCAGCACTGGATAATAAATATAATAATGCTCAGTTGGAAGCCCTAGGGTCTGCTAGGCATATTTTATGATTAAGTTGAACTAGATTACAATTTAAAAATGCACACCTCAAAAGGGTACTTTTATTTTAAACTTGCTGTAAACATAAGAATACATACAATGAGATAGATACTATAAATATACCTACGAAAATGTGATCCAGATGAGTTAGAATTTAATTGCATGGCAATCAGTTATGTTTTTTTTGTGACAACATTCTGTGATGTCTCAGAAATCAATTGGTTCAACCGTACCTACTTGTTTTAACTGAGTCTAGTTTAATGGGTTGTTTGTTGGTTATAAAGTGTTACTGGATTCCCGTCAAACAGTCCATCCAGACTTTTGCGAGACTAGAATCGGGTATTAGACTAATATTTCGCACCCCCAGTACAACACTGTATTATCTCAAAAAATGTCAAAATCATATTTATATCCTTATCGAATAACCATAAGGATATAAAGTCGAATTTGACATTTTTCGTGATCAGTGTTGTACTGGGGGTGCGATTTGTTGACTGTGTGCCGCTATATAAATCTCAGAAGTTGATTTAATTACATAAAATTGCATGATAGTTCCGTTGACCTGATTTTTAGACGGACTACTGTGAATAATCCTTTTTTTTAAAAACAAACTATGTAGCACAATTATCCAATGAAAGCAAAGACACATGTCACATTGCAATATTAGATTTACTACCTAACCAAAACACATTCAACTATATTATCAAACCTCGATTAGAAAGGGATTCGAGAGTACCGTTAGCACAATTGTACTTAATAAATTATTAAATATAATTATAAACCAATCTTCCTTACCATGTTGAAAATAAACCTTACAGATAATAGAATTAATAGCTGAATATGATTTGCATATTTAAACTCTATTCTAGGCAAATACTGTCATTTGTTTAATAAAAAATAGTAAAATAATATCTGACAAATCTGTCACTAATCATAATCACATTATTTCGCTTTATCAAATTGCCATAGCTGTTCAAAAATACATAAATAATAAAATCATATTTAAAAATATTTAAAACATTTTAACAATGCTACAGGTTTAAGAAAGTAACTCTATTTGATCTGAAGAATTTGCTCTTAATGCTATCGAGAATCAATAAAAAAACACTGTATAATTTGATATTTTTTCCATGTTTAAGAACTTCATTGTACCAAAATAACAATTTAATTTATCTGCATACTCTGCCACTGACAATGTCATTTCATGCATTAGTTCAAAAATGACATATAAGCTCAATCCCTTTCTAAACGCGGTTAGATAATACCATTTTCCTTAAGAGAACCTGTTTCTACAAACATGTCACACTCGATCTTCCTGATTAACCTTACCTATATTTTTCGATTTCAGAGCCAAAATGATGAAAGCATTTGTGGTGTGTCAGTCTTTTTTTGTTGATTATCTCAGAAACATATGCTGTTAGGTAGTTCCATATTATCATCTGAAGGTTTCTTTTTTGTTGTTGTGTGGTGTTGGGTGTAGAACCTCTCCGTTTCTTCCGTGGAGGTCATAAGAGGCGGCTAAAAAAATAGGTTGAGGTATGCTTAAGTTAGACAATAGGCCAGTTGCCTGCAACTCAAACCTTATTCAAATTAATGTTAAAATCTAAAATTATGTGTGTTTAGAGACTTAATCATTTATGCCCAGGAGTAAACATGGCTGTAGGTGGCACATTTGTATA
The DNA here is from genome assembly GCA_005406045.1 of Adoxophyes honmai. Classification (NCBI taxonomy): domain Eukaryota; kingdom Metazoa; phylum Arthropoda; class Insecta; order Lepidoptera; family Tortricidae; genus Adoxophyes; species Adoxophyes honmai. The sequence goes on along the minus strand of BHDV01052228.1, from coordinate 451,895 downwards.
AATATATACCTAATCCATATTTCTTAAGATTAAAATTTTAGCGTGTGGTGTCGGGATAGAATATCCTGTGTGGTGTCTTCTCCATTTCTTCCGTTAATGTCGTAAGAGGCGACTAATTCACCATTTTGTTAACGAAATATTAAGATACCCTTTGCCTGCACTGCAACTCTGCCACGACATTTTAGCTACGATTATAGTCGGAATGTCACGCAACGTACAAAAATCAGCAATTTTATTAAAGATTTTGCGGCTGTAGGCATTAAGCTGACATGTTTCTGAGGGCATTGACAGTGCATTTGTATTCATTAAGTCTCTAATCTCTGTTGGTTACGCAGCATTGCTGTGTGTATTACCATCTACCAAATATCACATGGTCTGTGGTGTTATTCTCTAATCTAACGTAACTAACTTAACTAGAGATAAACTCGACGATGAGCTGTCAAATTTTCCATACAATATGAGTGCTAGTTTTAACACATCGACGTCGAGCTCGTCGACGAGTTTAATTTCTTACGTCAGGCAGGGTTTCTCAAAGTGGGGTACGCGAACCCCTAGGCCTAGGGGTTCGCCATTCGACAGCAGGGGGTTCGCGACAAGATTTACGTAATGGTGACTTGATAACTGGCAGGCACACAATCATGGTGGTTAAAATTGACCAAAATTACGTAGGAGTAATTTTATTTTTTTGTTAGGACACTCGCGACAAGAAACAAGCACACTCATCACATATATATTACAAAGACTTTTTTGTTGGTATTTTATATGTTACCTTTTTTATTCAAGTAAAAACCTTATTTTCCTCCAAATTATGTTTTTTCTTGGGGGGGGNNAACAGGGGTTCGCGGAGCCGAAAGTTTGAGAAACCCTGCGTTAGAGAGTAGGTACCACTCCTGAATTATCACGACCTAATGACAATAATGTCTGTTTGTTTAGAGTCTCGCGACCGCAGTCGTGCAGCTGTTCACGACGGAGGGCCCGGCACATTCAGAATGGAAGAAGAAGGACACTGGTGTGCTTTGTCTGATCAAGGACAACAGCAAACGCTCATATTTCTTCCGCATCTATTGTCTATACAGAAAAGCCATGATATGGGAACATGAAGTGTATTTACAGATCGAATACAAAAACCCTCGGCCATACTTGCATACATTCGAAGCTGAAGTAAGTATTACAGTAGATAGTATTAGTAAATCCCCGTGTGGTGTCGGGTTTAGAATAACACCTCTTCATTTTTTCCGTGGATGTCGTTAGAGGCGACCAAGGAAATAGGTTAAGGTAGATTTTAGGTGACAAGCTAGCCACCTATTACTATTATACCTGCCAACTCAAGACCTACTAAAAATATGCTAGAAGTGGCCACGAAACGTGACATAGCCATAGTTTTTTCTATGTAGCGCTTAGTGTGCTCTGCCTACCCCATTTGGGGATACAAGCGTGATGATACGTATGTATGTAAGTATGTATTAGTAAATCAGAGATCGAAAATTAGACATTCTTTTTGGCACGTTTATTTGTATTTTGGAAGTGAGATGCAAAAATTTAAACGTAAAACTACAGTGGACACTGGACACTTCGCAATGAAATTGATAGACGTATATTATACCGACTGATTTTGGGAGCGCACGTCACGGCACAGTGGCACCTCTAACATGCGCACTGCTCCCTGTGCTCCCAGATGAAGGACTACGAATTAGTCTGAAATATGTGGTGAAACGTTTAAATATGACCTTTAACCCATTCTTGGTCACTGTGCCAATTTGGGAACACTTAAAATTAAGGGAAAAATTTAAATTGTTGACGCTAAATGTAATATGATTGGGTACAGTTTTATAATAATAAATAAATCTCCACCTTGTCGACAATAACGTCGCTCCAAACTCTACCGAAAAGGTGAGAAAACTCGCAAAAATGCCTAAAAAAAAAAATTTTTTTTTTCTCATTTCCTAATTCCTTTTATCCTCTTTAATTATAAAATCAACAAATTTTTGATGAATCTCTGCTAGTTTCATTTTGACCATTAATGGGTTAAGCAGCAATGACAGTAGTTCACCTGATGTGGTCACCGCTCGTGTTCTAAACTGCTGCGGCATGCGAACGATGTCTTAACCCAAGACAGCGCCTACCGCCGTCACCCAGCTGTCGCTCGCCGACCGCGGCCCACAACCATGGTCTAACAGTTTTGTGATCGCTGCATGAAGCATGCGGCGAACAACTCAGCGCAATAGGGAATGGATGATTTTTTTAGATATGCTTGATTATTTTTCTAATGATAGGAATTACCTTCCTTAATCACGGGACAAAGTATTAGATTTTTCCGATGCGCGATGTATTTTATAAAAATAAAAACATTTTACCCGGTTTCGTTTTGGACTACTGACGCCTGATAAGATATATTTCACAAGTCCGGTTCTTTAAAAAAAAAACAGCTGTTTGTATCTGTGGTATATCCACAATGTCATTCCGAATGACATTGACGGATATTCACCCCATTCACGATAGCTCCGGGACGTGGGCGAGACCCACATCCAAATGGAGCGACGCCGGTAGTACTGGATTTGCCCATTGACTGGCGTCGCTCCGTCTCTTCAGTTCTCAACAGTATTGCCAACGCAATGCTAAAATTAAGCCTAAAATATGTTAATTGTCGTAAAATAATGCTAGAAAATATGCAAACATTTTTTTAATGTCAAATTAAACAGAACGTTATTTAATTTTATAATATTATTATATTTTACAGTATTAAGTATAAATCCAGTTGTCCTAAAACTACCGGCGTCGCTCCGTTTGGATGTGGGTCTGGCCCACGTTTCGGAGCTATCATGAATGGGGGGCATTTCATATCCATCACTGTCAGTTTCAAACGTCATTGTGTACCACAGATAAAAGTAGCTGTTTTTTTTTTTAATTAAACAGGCTTATAAAAAATGTCTTATCAGCCGTAATGGTACCGCATCGGGGGCGGGTAAAATGTTTTTATTTTTATAAAATACATCGCGCATGGGAAAAATCTAATACTTTGTCCCGTGATTAAGGAAGGTTATTCCTATCATTAGAAAAATAATCAAGCATATCTAAAAAAATCATCCATTCCCTATTGGGGATGTCTATTATTTGTAATGTACTTATACAGGGTTACTGGTAACTCGACGTATTCCTGGTACGACTTGATAGAGGAGCTAAAATGCAATATTTTAAGCCCTCATATGTGTGGCCGAAAATTAACGGTTCTTGAGTTATTGATTTTTTAAGATTTTTTATGATTTTCTCAAAATTTTACATTAAAAATTTGAAAAAAAAAATTGTGCGTCTGTTGCGGTAATTCTTTTTTAATTTTTAATTATTAAACTACTGTCTAATTAAAACAATTACAAAAACCCTAACAAAACAAATAAAGTCTTCGAAATCAGCGAAAACATTATTTTTCTTTTATTAAATCTGTGCTTGTTGTTACTAAACTATGGCTCTAGTCCAGGGGTCACCAATTAGTTTCCCTCGGGGTCCATTTTAAGAAATGAAATGACACTCGCGGTCCACACATTAAAAAAAAATTGAACATACATACATACATACATACATAACCGTCACTCCTTATTCCCTGCGGGGTAGGCAGAGACAACAGAGCGCCATTCGCTTCTATTTTGAAGATGTCATATTATCTATTTCGAATAGAGCAATAGTTTAGTAACAACAAGCACAGATTTAATAAAAGATAAATAATGTTTTCGCTGATTTCGAAGACTTTATTTGTTTTGTTAGGGTTTTTGTATTTGTTTTAATTTGACAATAGTCTAATAATTAAAAAATAAAAAATAATTACCATCTTTGTGACGTCATAGTTCCCCCCTCCATACACTTAGGGGGTGACTCGCAATTTTCGTGATCAGGAAAATATGCCAAACAAGTACATACCAATAATTCGTAGGACCGAGGTATGTCCCACGGGATTTTTTTTTTTTGTATTGGATACCGTACTACAAGTCCTACCAGGAATACGTCGAGTTACCAGTCAGTAACCCTGTATATGTACCTACTCAATTCTAAAACCCAAAACCATTTCGTGAAAAATATTTTTTGATTTGATTTCGTAATTAATTTACTATCCAACAAATTTGCAGTGACATTTATTGTTAAATGAGTTGCCTTTGATAAATTAAGTTGCTGGTCCTAGCCATACTTAAACATGAGTGGTTAGAATTCTTCACATAATACAGGAATTAATACATTTTGAAATGCAAATGAACCGAGAAAGCTGAATTTTTGATATGACGTAGGGAATGCCCAAAAAAGCTTAACTTGAAATTGTCGACCAAGATTTCCTATGTGGGGAAAACCCACATAGCAAAAAAAACAAAGTTCATTATCATTTCATTATCCTGATATATTTTCGGTCGATATCTCGATAACGATGCATGTTACGCAAAATGATTTTATGCATAAACTATAGAGCATAAAAAGAGCTACAAAAAACTCCTTGACAGAATTATCGTATCTCGTCGGTTTAGCCGAGTTATTGTCAAAAAACCAATCTTAACCTTTTTTTTCAAGATGGCGGAAAACCCACATAGGAAATCTTGGTCGACAATTTCAAGTTAAGCTTTTTTGGGTATTCTCTACGTCATATCAAAAATTCAGCTTTCTCGGTTCATTTGCATTTCTTTGCCGTTAATTCCTACGTAATGACAGTATTAACAATTTACGCGTGAATTAATTCTACAGAGATTTTGACCGAAAGTCTTACAATTAGTCTTATATTAAGTCTATCTAGTAGGTACTTTGACAGGGGCAGTAAAGTATTATTATTATTACTGTCATACGTTGACAACAGTGACCACTTGACCGCAGGTAAATGAATGATTAAAGAGGGTGCCACACTCATGACAAAATCAACTATGTGATAATGATAACACTTTACCTAATTGTGACGTCATCAAGCATATATTCCATTCAATACAATTTTTTTAACAAAGTAGTGAAGTAGGTAATTAAAATAATACTGAAATTAGTCTGATAAGTATTGTATTGTTGACTGATCTATAAAAAATGTTTTGCAATTGCTGCTAAGTAACTTAGGTATGAAAATAATCACGCTCAAGAGTAGGTTTTAAGAATGTATCTAATCTAATAAGAACCTTATCAGAGAAAATAGTTTAAGGTGTCATATTTAAAAAATTGGCAGGTAGGTATAGTTAAGTAGGTTTCTTATCGCACATACGAGATTCTTGTTTAATTCACTTTCATATTAACTTACATAGCTGCTTTCCAAATTGACAGTACATAAATATGCATTTTTTTTTCAGGAATATATGACAGCGTTCAATTTTGCCAACGAAGATGAAGCCAGACTCTTAAGAAATATTCTTATTGAAAAGATTGAACTGCGAAAGCAAAGACGGGAAGGTAATATCACTTTAAACAAACATATGATATAATACGCTGAGTTCATGGGCACGCATCATCAACATCTCCGGGGGTTGTTTGCACAATCACATTACTTCATGTTTACTAACAATTGGGAAGGAATGATGTAAATGTATGAATGAACAATAGTTATGAAATTGTCTATTCTGGGCCATAATCTGGGTTATAAACCGCTTTACCATAAAGGAGTGATTTGATTATGCTGCTATGCAATAGGGATGATGACATGGTTAAAAATATGTAAATCATTTTAATTATTCCGTTAGTCAGATTATGGAAAAATATAAGACACGTAGTTTTTATTTTATCAGATAACTAAACTTCGACAAAGTTATATAGCCTAAGATCCCGCCATACAACGACCTTCACCGAGTTGGTTAATGGATTAAACACATTTTTTATGTAATTTAGCATTTCAAAGAATATATTGCATATAGGTTACCTAGCAAATTTCAGTCCAGGATAAAAAAAAATCTATATTTCACCAGTCCGGTAAATGGATAAATTTTATACCAATCGACAGTATCCAGCCCATAGTATATGAAAAAGTGAGGTTGCCTATTTTTTCCTGTCACAACCCTTGGGTTGCCAGGTATGAACAGGTAAATCGATACTAGTAATTTGCACCGGTCTGCTACAGCTACAGGAAAAAAATAGGCAACCTAACTTTTGCATATACCTACTACGGGATGCATACTTTCGATTGAAATAAAATTTATCCATTAACGAAACTGGTGAATTACAAACCAACCCAAATGCAATATACATATTCTTTGATATATTAAATAAATTACATAAATAATGTGTTTGGTCCATTAACCAGCTCGGTGAAAGTCGTTGTATGGCGGGATCCTCTACTAATCGATCAGAGTTAATTTTAAAATGTTCGTACCTAGGATTTTTCATGAATAATGCTCTGGGCGCACTAGGTGTCTTAGTGGGTATTTGTCCTTTTGTTTTACGATTTTATCGATGATTTTAAGACAGCAGGAAACCTCATTTCAGCCCCAATTGGGTATACCTACTAGGGAAATATATACTTACATGACGCCTGTATTCCCAAATGGGGTAGGCAGAGCACACAAAACGCTACATAGAAAAAAACCATGTCTATGTCACATTTCGCGGCCACTTCTAGCACATTTTTTTAGGTTTTGAGTTGGCAGGTATGATAGTGACAAGTTGCTAGCCTGTCGCTTAAAATATACCTTAACCTATTTCCTTAGTCAGGCCAATAAACACAATAGATTAAGTAGCCCCAGTACCCCGTGTACCAGTGGCCCTTCATTGGACTGCCAGGCTCGCAGTCGTGTGCGCTGCTCCCCTATTGGCTTATACATCCACCATAAAATGTTGCTTCCTGATATTGTTTTTATAGTCCCCAACAAATGATTAGGTTAAGGTGATAATGAACAAACATTTGCATTAGCTTAATCCCATATTTACAAGCGACATCAGATCCATAAAAATCCTTCGCTGTTCACCATCAAATTAGGTAGATACTGCTACATTATTTTTATTTCCAGATTAAGTAAAAAGTATCTACATATAAGGACATAGGTTAAGGTATACTTTAGGCGATAGGCTAGCAACCTGTTACTATTGTACCTGCCATCTCAAAACCTAAAAACATTATGGAAGTGGCCACAAAACGTGAAATAGTCATCGTTTTGTCTATGTAGCGTTTTGTGCGCTCTGCCTACCCCGTTTGGGAATACAGGCGTGATTGTATGTATGTATTTATATACATATTAATGTATTTAAATTGCTCAACAGCAACCTCAGCCCGAAAATTAATGTAGCGCTCAAAAATAAATTTTGGATTCGCATACTCACTCTACTGTGCCTATAAAACTGAACTATTTCAAATCACCCACATTTATTATGAGACCACATTTCAAAAAGAGTAACCAAGGGTTGCATTGCAGATAGCAGTATTATTCCCCGTATTTTATATTACGTTCGGTCTTCGGCGTAGTAAATATATTGATGGGCAACGCTAGTCCCTAGTCCCTACCCGACGCATCGTGTCTGTTTCCGCCCGGCCGGCCGCGCAGGCTATCGTATCGGATGTCATCGCAATTGTGGTAAGAGCCGCTGTGCCTCTATTTTATGTACAGTCGCACCTTGTGTGCTAAATTAAGCACATTGATCATACTTGTTTCCCGCCACATTTCCAGGATACATACGTGGGTGTAGTTTAGGGGTAACACAATTTGCTTGCATTCATTAGCAGGAGAGCTGGTTCTGATTTTAGTTTATTTTCAGTTGCTTCAGTAAAACGAATAAGATGCTTCTTTTACTAACCTAGCTTTCTTTTGGTAAGTAACTATACTAGGTAAAGAAAGTTATTAAATAATATTTCAAATGTAACGTCAGAAAAGTGTGGTATAGGTACATCAGTGCTGCAACAAATATAAACCTCGAAATAATTCTAACATGTTGTAAGTAACAAAAAAAATATTATAGAGGAATTATACGAGAAGTGGCTATGAAACGTGAAATAGTTATGGCGGTTTTGCCTATATAGTTCTCGTTTCGTACGCTCGGCTTAACCGATTTGGGAATACAGGCGTGAAGTACATGTATGTAAGTTTGTTCACCGACTTAAAACAATTACACACCCTCATCAGGTATATGCAAAATTAAAAGTTATAAACGATTAATGCTCTTAAATCTGGGAAAAGACGGTAGCATGCCGATTTTGATTTTTGTTTAATTTGTTGTTTGTTGATTAAGGAATCAAGTACGTGCAAGTAAATTTATAAGGGAAGTGTGTTAGGGCAAGTTGTTTAGGACGCCCTCGAATTAAATTAGAAGTACCCGAAATCAAGATCGATGAATCTGTACGAAGCGAGGGATGCCTGTCAGAATAGAAGCGTACGAGTCTCTGTTAGCTTTGCCTACCCCTCAGTTATTAAGGCGTGATGTCAGTAGGTATGTTTGAACGCAGTTCAAAATTCAAGAACGCTCAGTATTTAAAAATGATAGTATTAAACATTGTAGACACAACGGTCTCATCCATAGTCTTAAAGCCGTGAGTGGAGCAGTTGCAGGCCGGGCCAGAGGCCGCGACTGTATCGCGGCAGCGCCGCGCGTGTTCCGCAGTGCGGCGGGCTGCGTCATGCGCCGCCGGGTTCCGCCTCTATGTTACCCTACATTTTGGCAAGTCTTGTTAAGTTTTATAGAACTTGTAGGAGTATACTCTAGGCCCGTTAATAATAGGCAGAATCATTCGCACCGCCGGTAGCTGTTAGAATTAAAGACATTTGAAATATATTTTTCTTGGTAACGTTTGAGATGACGACGCTGGTCATAGTTTTATAAAATACTAGCTTTTAGTCGCGACTTTGCCCGGGATACTTTTAAAATTCTGAACACATTTTGGCTTTATTTTGGTATGAAATTCAAATTCAAAACTTCAGAAGTTCAGAACTTTCAAATTTACGCCCGTATGAGGACCGTCGTTTGATATTTTTGTTGCGCGTCCATTTTAGTTTTACAAGGGCGGATGTAAAGCCAAATTAATGGCAAGTCGAATAAGTACTTTTTTTTTTCATTTTTATTCAGCTAAATCACACTAAGTAGGTTTTTTTAAATATGGTTACTATAGTATAATAGCCGTTTTTAAACGGTTTTATTTAGCTTACACCGTTTGTTTTTATTTTCTTTACTCGTTCATTTTTGGGTCAAACTTAGAAATTGAAATTTAACCCTCTTTTTGTCAACTGATTGATCTGAAATTTGGTGTATGCTTTATGTTTTGGTGACAATACAATAATGTTTATTCAATTTTACTGTAAATTCAAAATGGATGCCGGTACAAAATGGCGAATGATCAATTTCTTATCAACCCCATCAAAATGGGTATCAAATGAAAAGTCTTGGCAAAGAGAATACAGTGCACTATACACATAAAAAAAATCTCGAAGATAAAAATAAATAAAAAATCATTTGAAGTTAAACGGTTTTAAATGCATTGATAACTCTAAAATCAGACGTAACTTCGTGTTTTTTTTTTCAGGAATTTGTTTGATTTCATATTTCTGAAAAATTATAAAAAAAAGCTTTTTAAATTAAACGGTTTTAAATGCATTGAATAGTTTAAAATAAAACCGTGGGGCACGTCAAATGTCTACAATCATCGATTACAATGTTCGTTTTGGAGTGTCACGAGATAAAAGAGCAGTCGTACGTCTGATTTTAGAGTTATTTATCTTTCATTTTCATAAAAGTCCATAATACATACACACATTACATACACAACCGTTACGCCTTATTCCCTGCGGGGTAGGCAGAGACAACAGAGCGCCATTCGCTTCTATTCTGACATACTTCTCTCGCTTCACTCACATTCATAGCTCTCGTCATACACGCTCGACGGTTTCGGGTACTCCAGGAGGCCAAATTAGGAGTACTACTCCTAGTTAGTAGGTACATCGTCGATCTGGTCGATATACGTTCTTCGGAGGCGCCCTCGACCGACTTGCCCAAACACACTTCCCTCGTAAATTTGCTTACATATCCTTGCTTCATCCATTCTCTCCACGTGCCCAAACCAACGCAGCATACCCTTCTCTATCCACAATACTCTCTTTCAGATCACACTTCTCTCTAATCACGCTATTACGCACCCTATCCGTAAGTTTGATCCCATCAAAAACATTCTGTAAAAAAACTACTCAAGTCTCGTTGAAGCTGCTTGTTTATCTCTAAAAAGTAATGAAATCTAGACATAGTTGTGCCAATTCTAAGGTTCCTTACTGCGATTTCTTTATTATTATAGTTTAAGTTGTGTGCCTTGGCCGTTGAACATTTTTTTAAACGTTAGTGGGTTTGTATTGACTTGTGTCAATTTTGTTAACATGTAATGTTGCAACTACCTTGTTTGTTACGCGAGATAATAGCCCATACTGGTATGGGTAATTGGTATAAAGTGTTCAACGGCCAAGTCACATAGGGACCACTTGATAATTTAATTTTTTGTGACGGTCTGAGGGTACATACAGAATCCAAACTGTCATTATCAAATTGTCTATGAACCAGTCGATTTCCGAACGAAAAAAAAAATTAGTTGACAGAACAAAAATTTGACATTTCATGGTTTTCAAATACAAATATCGCGTAATCGGGTAATTTGAAGCAGTTAGAGAAAGAAAAATAAAGAAATATGGTGAATAAAAATACGGTAAGTGGTAACTGTTGTTATTTTATAATAGTATATAAGTATGTTTATTGTTGTCATTTGTGGGTTTATCACAATATCGGTTATTTTAGAAAATATTAACTGGTAAATTAAGTGGTCCCTATATGACCACTGCCCGTGTGTGCTGCGTGTTTGTGGTCTATATGTGTCCACTGCCCAGCAAGCAATTTACAGTACTATTAAGGGTAAACTACAATTAAATTGTTGATGACTAAACTTACTTAAACAAAGTAAATATGCTAGAAAATTTCATACCTCGTTTGATATTTTCAGAAAATTCGAAAACCACATAGCAAGCGTTCGTGAAATTGAAATGTGAAGCAATAGCAATGGCACTTTGACACTATGTCCAGCACCATGTTTTGGTGACTATCACCATGGTCATGAATAAATATAACATGTTTTGATTATTGTTACCGTGTTCTTCAATAAAAATAAACATTTTCTTAGGTCTATTGGATTTATTTATTTAACGATTAATTAGGCAATATACTTAGTCAAGTATAGTCTAACCCTTAACAGATGAGTTTTTACTTGACGGGCAGTGGCCGCATATGGACCACTTTTTTTTTTGGTGACGGGCACTGGTCATATATGGACCACCGGGTTTTTTTTTATAAAATAGTCAATTAAAAAAAAAACAAGAAATCACTTTTTTCATAATCCTTGGATCTACCAATATCCATATTCAAAAGGAAATAAATCGCTAGGCCTGGCTAAGGGTTAAGTATGTGGTTATAGCTCACTAGATGACGAAAATTTCAGCGTCCTAGTTTTATCCAGAGGTTCTCAAATAGGGGCCTGAAAATGCCGCGAAATGGTTCCAGTAAAGGATGGTACGGCAGTGCTTGCTTTGCGCTCGACTTGGTGGGGGCACTGCCGTGCCCCCCGATACCACTCATGCTTCGCAAAGAACGCATCTCAACCGCATTCACTCTACTTTCAAGTCTCTTCTGCCACACCCAACTCTCGCTGCCATACATCAAAGTAGGCACTAGCACACCGTTGTTAATAGCCCTAACAGTGATTTTTGGCGGGCTTGTCAAGTGTAACATTGGTGTCAACAAGGATGAAGTATAAGTATGGATGGAATATAATGACGGACGAAGTGAGGCATGTTTACTATATGAATTTATATATCGTTATAGATAGATATTAGAGATGTGTCACTGTAACATGATAAAATAAGTAAATGCACAATAGAGTAGAGAAACACTGTTAATTATAGAGGTTTCTAAGCAATGTGATGTCGTAATTCCGTAGTGTATTTCTATTATAATTTCACTCTTGCGAAAAGCCGTTACATTAAATGTATGCATGTATTTTTAGTACGCTAGAGGAGGCTACGGAACGTGAAATATTCATGGTTATGTCTATGTAGCGTTTCACGTGCTCGGCCTACACCATTCGGGACTACTGGTGTGACGAGTGTTTGTATTTTAAATGTATCTAAGAGCACAATGGAGATATAACGAGAAAAATAAAACAACAATTACTATTATTTTACATGGTTTTACTAGATATCTATTGACCACTAAATAAAATCAATTTATTAAAATAATTCCTTACGTACTTTTCCGGAGCCATAGCTTTTTTACACTCATGGTGGATTCTGACTTTCAAAAATGTCTTACAAATGGATTTAATCAATAGATGCTTATGGTTGAATGACACATATTTTATTGCTCAGTGGCGTGTTCATCTAATGATGAAAATACAGAATTTCCAGTTTCTTTCAATACACTCGTGATCATTTCCAAAACAATTTCAGGATTTCCTACTTTTGTAACACCCAATGAGCTTAATTTTAATTTCAATATTTTTTCTGTCTGGCAGCATATTTTGATAACGTCTGGAGAAGGTTTTACCAAGCCACCACTATTTTTATTTACAATTAATAAATTTGAAGTATTATCAACTAGCAACGCGTTTTGGCATTCCCCGCAGTGTATTTTTTTTTTGACTTTTCTTGCGACGAATCCCGCCATATATCCAATTATTTGTTTGCTATACTCACTGAGATGAGTATAAAATAAATACTCGTGGTCTGAGTCCATTACCCAGCTGTCATCACAAGGCAAAGCAGTATCTATGCGTTCCATTAAGACATTATCTTTTCTCAAACTGTCATTGACCGTTTGGATGTAATTAGGCCTATTCGTCTGCAGTATTTTTATATCATCCAAAGGAAGGCAAAACTAATAAAACTTGGTGAGTAGATGTGTTCTGTGAACCGCATTAAGATTGTGACATAAAATTAAAAAAAATAGTCTCACTCAAAAAAATTTTTTTCATCAAACCCATACGTGTGGGTATCTATGGATAGCTCTTCAAAAATGATATTGAGGTTTCTAACATTATACTTTTCTAAAGTAAACCAAATATTCAATTTAATACAAGTATAAAACAACCTGACATACAATATCGATAAATTTTAACCACAGCTCTATTATCACTTAAGTAGATGAACTGTCATAACTGCCTACTCGGATGTTTGTTTTTCATTATTTTTACAAATGTTTGGCCTTAGGAGAACCTTATGGTTTTACAATAGTCAGATTTTGCAGTTTCTTTATTCAGGACAGGTCATACAATGTAAATATTACGTATTAAGTTGAAAATGATAGTCGATAACTTACCGATGGAAAGATATCCTGTGGTCAATTCGTGTTAATACACTCATTCTACTCTTGCAATCAGTAACCACGCAAGCCGTGGTTTCTGTGCTATTAAATTAACTATATTTCACTCTTGAAACTTGCACAAAACACATATAAATAGAGAAAATCTGATATCAGAGTTGGTATCCAGCTGGCTACCACGGTGACTCTGAAATTGACACGCTGACGTTTAAGACGGCCGTGACTGTCTATGCTTTTTTCTTTTTTTCACAGCACAAAGTTCCATATGCCAAAATGAGATGCATGCAATTTCTTCATTCGTCTAAATTATGTATGGGCCCTGGGTGTCAACAAAACGGAGGTAATTGACAAGGCGTCGTTAAGAGCGAAATTTGAATGCAATCAAATGCTTGTGTCAGAGGCTAGACTTGTTACCAATACATTGCGTGCCGAATTAATATGTATGAAAAAAAAAGTTTCTTTTTTTTAAACATAGTTACGAATTTCAGTTCATTAGGGGTCATACTTTCAGCTCTTAAAATAGATGTTCTTATGAAAGTCACACGCTGTATACATATATGTTTTTTGACTAACGCATATTTTGTCGTTTTTGGATGATTATCCCAGTGAGTAAATTTTAGCGGCGGAGCTGATAATTATAGTGTGGACTTATAATTTTATTTTACTTTATTTTTTTCTGAAAAGTATACACAAATTATTACATACATACATAACCGTCACGCCTTATTCCCTGCGGGGTAGGCAGAGACAACAAATTATTATATTAAGTCAAATCGCGTATTGCTCTCAAAGTCATACAACGTAAATAAAAAAAAAATTGTCTAAATTATAATTTTGGTGTAGCGTCCGGAATCTGTTATTCTCGATAAATATGTATGCTGTAACCAAAATATACACTTATACATACGTAATTTTATAACTCGTTAGTTTAATACTGTTATAGTTTGCAGCCAAGATAGGCTATATAAGCCATCTCAGGGCGCACGAGCGCCAATCGGAATAGGAGTCCTCAAAGTGGTTGCCATGGCCGAAATCGGTCGGATCATTCATCATTCATTCAGCAATATATAAATAAAGATTAGTACATGAATAGATACTTAAAACCAGAGTTTAAAAGTTGTCCGAGAGAAATTGACAATTTTGGTGGTAAATATTGAATTTTATTTTACGGCCGAACGAAAAGCAATACGACCAACGAACGTGTGTTAACTTGTTCGTTTAGACGCGCTCCTGCGCTGAGTAATGATGCACGTGCAGTATCTTACTTAATCTGTCCGTTGAGCAAGCAAATATCTAATTTTGGTGCATTAAAATACTTTTCAATGGAATTCTGGTGGTATGTGTATCAATGCTTATTTTTGCGTGAATCGTAAGTAAGGCATGTACAGTCGACAAAGAAATTGATCTACCCCCTCAAGATCGATATTCATTTGAACCTCATGAAACAACAAGGTCGATTTCCCCTCGCCATAATATTATGACAGTGACAATGTCAACCTTGTGACAATTTTGATCTCACAGAAACTTTTGTCAAAAGTGGTAGACCACTTCCTTGGCCCACCGTACCAGTTTATTTTTTGGATTAGGGCGATTCCTCTAAAGACGACATGTTAGGTCAAACTTTGAATCAAAATATTTGTATATTTTATTTGAGCAAGTACACAGGACAATGTGTTAATTAAATGATTGTTTATGAACCTTCATTTATATTTAATAAAGTTAATACGCTTGGAAACATTAACACTGAGATTTGGAACGTCATAAAACTACCCAATGTTGCACCCGCGATGCTTTTAGAAGTTAATAAATCATTGGTTATAAAGCTTTCCAAGATTATTTAAATATTTTCGGACTCAATGGTTTGTCAGCTTTCAGTTTAAAAAAAAAAAACAAAACGCGTTTAATATTTCTGAAATAAGAGACTTAAGTGTTTTCTTACTGAAATCTGGAGAGGAGGGCCGATTTTGTTGCACCCGCGATAGCAGTTTAAACCTGTTTTATAGCTATTTAATACACATTGGAAACATTTTTATACACGGATCTATAAAAACAAGTTAAAATGTAGGTTTCGAAACAATAACCTTTTTTAAAGCCCTTTTTTTTCATTAATATGCAGCATTAAATTAGCCAAAATGTTGCACCCGCGTTGCATTAGTGAGTTAAATTAGAGGTGAATGTTACGGTTATTTTTTTATTATTATTCGTATTAGTCTCGAAAAAATTTTTTTTTATGTTTTTTTGTACAGATTTTAATCAAATATTAAGTAAATAATTTCTTTCCGTTTCAACTTGATTAAAAAAAAAAACATTATTTTACCTTGAATCAGCACAACTGTCTAATTTTGGAGTGAATGTGCAACTTTGGTGGCCAATAAATCTAATTTTGGTGGGTAACAAGCAGTTTTGGTGGCATACAAATCATTAATATGATAATGTCTCTAAAACTACTGCGTATAATGAAGGGCCGTTAATGCACAATGTTGATTATGATTTATTACGCATTATTAACATTATAATTTTATTTTGTCACAGAAATCAAAATAAAAAAATGCCACCAAAATTAGGCAAATTCGGATCTTGTTGAAATTCACCCTTTTATACGTTACATTTAAACCTAAAAATAATCCAATTTTCCCAAATGTTTTAATGAGAAAAAATTTTGCAATTCGGTTTTGACAGTGACATACGACGTTTCATTTTTATAAAACTAGCAGATGTCATCCACATATACTGCGAGAATGACAGTTTCGTAACCAAACTTTTTTAAATAAACACACGACTCTGAAGAGGTTCGTGTAAAACCTATAGAGGATAAAGTTGAGTTTAATTTATTATTCTAAGCTCGAGCTGCCTGTTTTAAGCCATAGAGCGATTTTTTCAATAAGCAAACTTTTTGTTCATCGCCTTGCTTGACGAATCCTTGAGGTTGTTGCATATAGACTTCTTCTTCTAAGTCACCGTTTAGAAACGCGGAGTCGACGTCCAAGTGCTTCATTTTTAAATCCATTTCTGCCGCTAAAGCAAAAAGCGTTCGCAAAGACGAATTTCGCACAACTGGTGAAAAAGTTTCATAGTAATCCACACCAGCAACTTGGCTAAATCCTTTTGCAACAAGCCTCGCCTTGTACTTCATCACTCTACCTTGAGCATCTTTCTTGATTTTATACACCCATTTACATGGTATAACCTTCTTGTTAGGTTTATCAACCAAAGTCCACGTCTTATTCTCGAGTAAAGAATTGAACTCATCTTGCATAGCAGACTGCCAAGTTGCACTATCTTCAGACTTGTCGATTTAGATTTTTGGTGCGTTAGACAATAGTGCTGCAGTACTAGGCATTGTTAATAAAACATGTAATAAATATTCAATTTCATGAATATCTTGTACTTATCTACTTTAAGACCAAATGTTTCTTAGACAAATTTTATCCTAAACAATAGTCCTACCGATTCGTACGAACAATAAACAAGCGAAGTTTTGGATTTTTCTCGAAAACGGTAAGTTTTATCAAAAAGTACCTCAAAGTCAAGTTGTAGATCTCAAAATATTCTATAAAACGGTCCTTACTAGTTTTTCTGTAAAACCTACCGTTTGCCAGATATTGCGCTCATAAGAATCACTTACTACATGTCGGTCTACATCACGTACTGTACGAAGTAGTGTATTCGGCGCATTTTTTTCAACGTAGTTTCTTCGGTAGGCCTATTCCCCTAAACCTTAATAACGTTATTTCCAGGAACATTACTAATTTAATAGTGTGAAGACTATTGATATTGGGTATGGGGGTTAAACTGTCGTTCTATAATTGATAGAAAATATTGAACAGCAGATGCCAATAATGACTATCCTGTCTTCCTCCAACATTGGCATCTGGTATTTAACATTTGTTACATCAGAACATCAGTTAGACCCCATAACCAATATCAACCATCTTCATACTATTAAATTAGTATTTTTCTGAAAATAACGTCATAAATGTTAGTGGAATAGGCCTACAGGGGAGAAACCACGTTAAGAAAAACGCGCCGAGTGCACTACCTCGTACAGTATGTGATGTTGACCGTGATTCTTATGAGCGCAATATCTGGCAAACGGTGGATTTTAGAGAAAAACTGGTAAGGACCGTTTTATAGAATATTTTGAGATCTACAACTTGGTTTTGAGGTACTTTTTGATAACTTACCGTTTTCGAGAAAAATCCAAAAAACCAGAAAATTTGACATTTGAACCCGAATAACTCGCTTAGCTCACATGGGATAAATGGGGACTTTTGACACTTTATTCTTTATGGTAAAACTGAGGTTTCTACGGAGATTTGGCTTTGTCGGAATTTTCTTTATTTGTCACTGTTTTTATGTCTAACTTGACCAGGTTAATATACTGTCACCAATTCGAGAAAGTCTGACAAAATAATTTCTTCGAGTGTCTTGTTTCATTAGACAATAACAAAGAATGTAAAGCCTTAACCACTAACTTTAGATGCTCTGTCATGTTGCAGTTTCACACAGTTTAAATTCTGAAAACACCACTGCCTGTCCTGTCCTTGTAGTGTCAGTCAAAAAAGTCTACATTAAGCCGAAATAAAATCTAAATAACTAAACTGTGGCGCTCGTAAGCCTAAACTATTGACTTTATGAAATAGACACTAAGATATAAATTGTCTCTAGTTTTATTTTGTAATACACTATTTTGTCGTAAAATGAGATAGACAGGAGATATTGTCAAAAAACTGCTTTTACGCGCCATTTTTCCAATATGGCGGCGTTAGCGGCAAAGATACGAGGTGGCAAAGTTGAAATTCAGAAAGAGCACGTCAAAATCTATAATAATATTACCAATTTTCAAAACGCCCGGAAAACTTTCCAGGCAACCCCTTTCATTCGCCTGTAATTATAGTGCACTCAATTAAGGTTAATTAAGATAAGAATCTCGGAATTCGAGATACCCAGCTGGAAATTTTGTAAATATTTGCATATTGACGCTTTAAAAGTTGTCTAACTAAAACCTATATATTCCAGGGTGTGTGCAACTATTAAATTTCAAGGTCTAATGTCACAAAAACCGGTTTTTAGCACTTCTTTTGTAAATATCTCATTTCCTATGGGTTTTTGCTATTTGTTTTCGTTATCAATATTGTAGACTACAATATTCTCTACAAATTTTGTTTATTTTTTTTCTAATACGGTGAACCGTTTTCGAGATAGAGGGCGGAGAACGCGCGGTCACAGTATTACTTAAGTCAACCGGTGCCTCCGGTCGAAAACGCGCCATTATATACTTGATGAACTATCGATAGATAAATGATCATAAATATTTGATTAATTAAATCAATGTGGCTTTGGGTTGGCTGCTGACTGTGTCCCTCTACGCTGGATTTTTGCAATTATAGTTGATTTTTTTCTATGTACCATACCAGCTGGTTTTCGATTTTTGACGTAAAATGAGGTGACCCACTAAGTTGAATATTTTTTGTAAAGGTGGTATGTCGATTTCTACAGTAGTTTGGTTGGGCTCTAGTGCTTTCTAATCAGGGTCACCAGGTACTCCAGATCTTCAATTATACCAGTTTTTATTTTTTCCCTTTATATAGTCATTAATCCCTAATTCTGTACCAAGTTTCAGCTTTGTGAGTTTATGAGAAGTAGGTACTAGTTCTATTTTGATGATCATGAGTGAGTGAGTGAGTGTCGAAAATGCGAAACTTTGCTTTCGTTTAACTTCGGAACTAAACTTCTGCGGCATTTTGAAGTTTTACAATATCCGTGTCGTTTTGGCCATCGAAGTACCCAAGGCCTTAAGTGATGCTGTGACCGCGCGCTCTCTGACCTATATCTCGAAAACGGTTCACCGTACAAAAAAAAAATTGACGCAAAATTTGTAGAGAATTTTGTATTCTACAAAATTGAGAAGAAACACAAGTAGCAAAAATCCATAGGAAATGAGATATTTACAACAGAAGCGCAAAAAACCGATTTCTGTGACTTAAAGACCTTGAAATTTAATAGTTGCACACACCTTAGAATAATGTAGGTTTTGAGACAACTTTTAAGGCGTCAATAAGCAAATATTTACAAAACTTCCAGCTGGGTATCTCGAATTCCGAGGTGATTTCCTAAACTGATTGGACTATTACTGGATCAAACGTGAAGAATTGTGTTTAAAATCCGAACTCAAAACTGCCAGTGAAGAAACATGCCCGAGTAAATGTTTCGCTTACTAATATTATTGTGCTTAGTGTGATTGATGTAATGTCTCTGATAGTTTATAGACTGTTGCTACTTTTCTACACTAATATTATAAAGAGGAAATCTTTGTTTGTTTGTTTGTTTAGTTGTAATGATTAGGCTCAGTAACTACTGGACCGTTTTAAAAAATTCTTGCACCATTCAAAAGCCACATTATCCACGAGAAACATAGGCTAAATTTTATTTTGAAAAAAAGAGGATTCCGTAAAATATTTGGGTTTAGATATCTACATCTACACTAATATTATGAAGAGGAAAACTTTGTTTGTTTGTAATGAATAGGCTCAGAAATCTACGACCCCAAAATCCGAAATTTACGCGAACGAAGTCGCGGGCGGAAAGCTAGTATAAAACTAAAAGTATAAAACTAGCTCCCTCAAACAAACATTGGAATCAGTGAGGCAAAATTGTTTGATAAGCAAGGAGTCCCTGCGTAGACAAAATCAACTATAGATTGTAGTTTTATACATTGTTATCACTAATGATATCCCACCAAAAGCATAAATGTAAAAAAAAGAGCCAAGTCCAATACAAAAAATAATTGTACTTGGCTTTGGGCTTCGCCGCAAAAAGAAAGGAGATCTATAATGGCAAGCTCAATGCAAAATCCGAATATGTATTTACGGGAACAAAATACATTATGAAAAAGTAGTATTAAACCCTATTGCTTTGCTTTATCGGATACCTTTAAAAAATGCTGTTATTTAAAATAAAAATAAAATCTTAAAGTATGTTAGATTTGACTTTGACAGTTTTTTATCAGAATTAAATATACAGGGTGTTTTGGGGAAGAGTGTAGGTATATAGGCAGGGTGGTCGGATATTAACTATTAAATATTTGAACCAGTGGTCGGGTATACGCGTCAAAGAACTCCTGTGAAGTTTTCTTCCCGTATAGTGCCGGGTTACAATAGCACCTTCCCGTGGGTGTCGTAAGAGGTCGACTCTGGAAAAGGGTTAGTGAAGTGTTTTGTGGGCGATGGGCTAGCAACCTGTCACTGCAATATCACGTTTAACTATCTGGTTGTCCTGAAATTGCTAAACGTAGCAATGGATTATTAAATTCATGTGATCTGCCTACACCTCTTGGGAATAAAAGCGTGAAAATATGTTTGAATGTATGTATGTGCCTATTATAGTATCAGTTTTTTTAATCTTTTATAATAAGCAGCTAATAAAAATCTGATTTGCCCCCCTCTAGCCCAGAACCTGGGTACGCCCATGCGCACCATTATAATCGATAAGGGTATATGATTTTATCCTCTAAGAAAAATAGGTACGCGAGGCAATTTAGGGTCGTCATCTGAATTCAATCGCGATGATGGATGGTCAGCGGCCCATAAGTTTGAAAGCGGTAAATGGCAGAGTTTAGTTAGGCTAAAGTTCGGAAAGTGCTAAGGTTAGTAATCAATGTTTAACGTTTCGCTGTACATAAATGGAACCTATGCTTGATAGGTTCTGCTAGCTTATACCTATATCCTGATGAACAAGTAAATATATAAAAGTTTAACACACACAGTGGAAAATTTCCTTTTGATCCAGTAATTATAGGCGATTTAAAGGGGTTAGGTACCTGGAAAGTTTTCCGGGAGTTTTGAAAATTGGTAATATTATAGATTTTGACGTGCTCTTTCTGAATTTTAACTTTGCCACCTCGTATCTTTGCCGCTAACGCCGCCATATTGGAAAAATGGCGCGTAAAAGCAGTTTTTTGACAATATCTCCTGTCTGACTCATTTTACGATAAAACAGTCTATTACAAAATTAAACTAGAGGCAATTGCCTACAATTTTTGTCTTAGTGTCTATTTCATAAAGTCAATAGTTTTGGCGTACGAGCGCCACAAAGTACACTTCGCAAAATGTGTTGGTAAGCGCATAACTCAACAACCCCTGGACCAATTTGGTGAGAAAGTATTAAAAATATCGAAAATATTGTTCTCCCATACAAACTTTATCGACTCGAAAAAATAGTAAGCACCGTAGTTTCAGACATCTTACACATACATACATACATACATATTCTCACGCCTGTATTCCCAAGAGGGGTAGGCAGAACACATGAATTTAAAAATCCTGTGCCACGTTTAGCAATTTCGGGGTAACCAGATGGTTAAACGTGATATTGCAGTGACAGGTTGCTAGCCTATCGCCTACAATACACTTTACCCTTTCCCAGAGTCGACTCTTACGACACCCACGGGAAGAAAGGGGGAGGTGCTATTCTAACCCGGCACCACACGGGTCTTACACGTTTTTGGTAAAATGGTCCCTACATTAGTTCAAAAAATACGCAAGCGCCGCAGAATTTCATACATCTCACGATTTTTTGCGAGCAAAATAGAAGTACCTATTTCGTTCATTATTCGAGCACTAAAGTCGGAAAGGCGATAGTTCCTTACATATTGTTAATAAATTAGCCCTTAGATATTTATAACTCCCTAAGATACGGCTGTCAAAACCTCTATTGAATGACAAAAGACAAACTGAGTTTTTCGTTGAGTAGTGTTGGAGTACACTTTGTGGCGCTCGTACGCCAAAACTATTGACTTTATGAAAAATACACTTAGTCATAAATTGTAGGCACCTCTAGTTTAATTTTGTAATAGATTGTCTTATCGTAAAATGAGTCAGACAGGAGATATTGTCAAAAAACTGCTTTTACGCGCCATTTTTCCAATATGGCGGCGTTAGCGGTAAAGATACGAGGTGGCAAAGTTGAAATTCAGACAGAGCACGTCAAAATCTATAATATTACCAATTTTCAAAACTCCCGGAAAACTTTCCAGGCAAAAGTACCCAATGACTGTAGTATTTCTTTTCCAAACGTTTTGATTGAGCAGAACGTCGTCCAGGTACTTTACCAGAGTATCGATTTTTTCAGACTGGTTTTCATCGTTATCAAACTAGGCAATCAGTCCCTAGTAACTATACTTAGTAGTGGCCGCACGACTTCATTATGACCTCAGATTGTTGTATAAAATTACATTTAACAACCAGCCATCGTGAAAATGATTAAGAAATTACTTTTAGGTATCGATTTCTAAAGCCGATAGGCAAAAATAAAGGCGAATAAAATTTAATCAACTAAGTACATCAACGTAATCAGCCCCCACACTACACCGACACATCTTGGTGCCATTACGTCTCCGGAGACTCCGCATTTGTGGTTTTGTGGTTATATTACAACGCAATTGTTAAAAGCAAATTGTTTGTCACAATCCGGTCGCAATTGTATACGCTGCCTGTTGTCCCACAGACTTGTTTGTTTCTATTATGTTTGTAGGGAGGTCTGCAGTGAATGGAATCGTAGACAAGAGAGGATATTGGACAAATTGTTGTAGTTGGACTTGGCATTTTCCAATTAGGAACACGTGAGTCATTTATAAAATTACAGTTTTAATATAAATGTCGTAACATTTATATTAAAACTGTCGTTTTATAAATGCTAATCAAGTAGTCCTTCCACACCCTGCACTGTGTGTTTTTTAATGTAAGCTGTAATACTTAACCCGAGTAGGACATATCATATATGAATGACTTTAATAATCATTATCAAATATTTAACTTTTAATGCACATGAACTTGACTCAAGGGAAATGAAAAATTATGTACCACAATAATATTGACCTTTTCATTAACTCAATCAGGCGAAGTTAAAAGATTAAATAATTGAGTTAAAATTCGAATGTTGTAAACTAAATAATGGCCTCTGTACAAAATACGCGTAAATCTAAAATCATGAAATTCGGTATGTACCAAAATCATGTAACAAACACGTCTAAAAAAATGTATTGGAAGGTGTCAGACAAGGAATCCATGCCATGTGAGTTTGACTTGCGGCTAGCCAGATGCAATTAGCGATATGACATGACTAGAAGTGCATTCAACCAAATGAGAATATAATGTACATTCAAGGGCAAAGATATGTTAGCAAGCAATGTGAAAGAAAATAAGTAGCCATGTAAAATTAAAAAGACATATACTCATCCAAGTGGTCAAAAATATGTAAACATCATTGAACTCAAAAATATGTATACAGCAAGTCCAAAAATATGTTTACAATGAAAATGAATTAATTAAGTATCCAGCAAAATCAAAAGCGACAGTAAGCTCTAGTTACACAAATCAAATTTGAACAGGACGCTTTGACAATTTACGAAAACAGTGCAGACTTGTCATTGCATATGTTTGTCTCAAGTTTTGATCTGTCACGTCGTTATTGAAAAAATGCATATAGGTAGAATGTTAAAAATGAACGCTTGGATTAGTAATTAAAAAAGATGTAGATAGTACAACTAGAGCATAAAATAGGTTTTATGTTTGAGTTTGACACTGTGTTTTTAGCTTTTATTGCAAAGAAATAAAACAAGGATTAAGCATATTAGCTAAAAGGTATTTTTGTAGGTATTATGATTCTAGCTTTTTTTTTGTTTTGTGTTAGCAGGTATAATAATGACAGGTGGCTAGCCTATCGCCAAAAATATACCTTAACTTATTTCCTTAGTCGCCTCTTACGACATCCACGTAAGAAATGGAGAGGTGTTACTCTTAACCCGACACCACATGGTAATTCAACAATTAAATGTAAAGCAAAAATAAAGCAACAATTGTATATTTAATGTGGTTAGTAATGCGGTACATGTTCCTTTTAATGGGCTATCCGTTAATCGAAAGTTACCAATATGCATCTCCCTAAGGGCCTGGCCACATGTCCACGACACGACGTCGTAGTCGTAAACCGACACGATTTTTGCCGTGAAAATCCACGACGCGCGTCGTGAAGTTTTCCGACCGCTGCACTCGGGCACCGACGTCGTGTCGGAGCGCGACACGATTTATGTCGTGAAAATCCACGACGCGCGTCGTTAAATTTTCCGACCGCTGCA
>BHDV01052228.1:408429-421663 GCA_005406045.1 Adoxophyes honmai | reverse complement strand
AACAACGTGCAGTGTGGACCCTCCACTTACTCCGCACTCCGCACTCCGCACACGGGCTTCCATCGACATACAACGTTTAACGTGCTTGCAGATTCATCACATTTAAACTAATGCCACACCACAACAAACACCTTATTTTAGAAATGGAAAAGAGTAAATAGACAATCAATGTGGTTACCGTGTGTTTCAGTTAATTTTGTTCTTTTGTGTCACACGAACACCGCTAAGATGAGGACAGTTTCAGCAGCGAAGTATACCTAGCTAAGCGTTGTTTTATAATTCTGAAGGAGCTTTTATTTGAATTGTAAGAATCTGATGACTATCACGTTTAAAAAAAAGGACAACTCATTGACGATCGTTTTGGTCACCATGAATGGCTTGACATGTTTTGGGCCACGTCTTAATTATTTTTTAAGACCTAGATTTTTCCAGTGCCGTGGCTAAAAACTGCTCTTCTTATTTTGTCGTTATTTCGATTACATATTTACGCTAGATGTGGCACTGAATTCTTGAATTCATGTGCTCTGCCTACCCCTCTTGGGAATACAGGCGTGATGTATGTATGTATGTATGTATATTTACGCGAAAACCGCTAGAACAGTTTTGCAAGAACACTATGTAAAACAAAATAATAGAATGACGGCGAAGCTCGGTCATCATCTAATCTTCAATGAAGCCCTGTTTCCCTTGGTCAAAGCATCACAAATGAACGGCCAGACCGATTTCACTAATCGTTTATTAAGCCGGCATATCCTTATGAACTGGTGCAAATTGTTTTCGAGCTGTACGGTGGCGTGACAGCAACCTGGGCACCGTCGCAGGCTATTCAGGTAAGAAAAGCTGCCTTGGGTCTTCTTCTCACTGTCCACTTGCTAGCAGCTACTCTTCACCCCTCACGCAAACGCTGCTGGATGCCAACACCTGTCTGGTGACTATTTCGGAGAAATGTAGAGGCAATGAATCGGTCGTTCCTCTCTCATTTTGGTGTGACATTGAATTTTCTACTCAATGCATAATAAATTGTGTGTAATGAATGACCTATTTCTCACGATTTCCTCTCTTGCCATTGAAAATATTGATTATTTCAGCAACGTGCTTTAGCTCCCATATAGATAATAATAATTATGTCGTACAGCGTGGTCAGACAATTAGGTATATTGTACAAGCTTTTGCCCGCGGCTTCGCTCGCGTTAAGAAGTTTTTATTAATTAGGTACAGTTTTTGCGGCTTTACTTTTGTTTAGCGTGTGTAAAAAAATTAAGGCCTACTACAAAACTTCTTTGTACACAATGTTCTTAACTAAGCTGTCTTTAGGCGCTAAAACTATCGAGCTATTGAGTGAACTGACTCGTGAGCAAGCAACATAAAACCGTCCAGGCGAGAAGCAATGTTCTCTCAAGTCAATACCCGCAAATTTGAGCTCTTGACTTTTGAAACTTGACTTGAAACACAACGATAGCGCGTTTTAAAAGACTACCAACGCCATCTACTGTCAACATTTTAAATTAAAAATTATCGTTCATCTCAATTTATTAAGTACTGATCCGATAGGTTCATAATAATTCATTTACATCCTCCATAATCCCTTATTTTATCCCCTTAGGGATTGCATTTATCAAAATCCTATTTATGCGAACGTCGTCATCATAGTAGCCCAATCTTTAATTTCAATTACCTATACAAATTTTTATCCCCTATTTTATCCCTTTAGGGATAGAATTTACTAAAATCCTTTATTAAGATCTCCTACGTCTACGTCATAATAGCTTTAGGTCAGCAAGGTCTCAGCTCGATCGGTTAAAAATGGACAAAGTTCCATACAAACTTTCATCCCCTATTTCACCCCCTCAGGGATGGAATTAGTCAAAATTCTTTCTTAGGAGATGTCTACGTCATAATAGCTTTAAGTAAGCAAGGTCTCAGACAGATCGGTTTAAAATTGACAAAATTTCATACAAACTTTCATCCCCTATTTCACCCCTTTAGGGATGGAATTTATCAAAATCCTTTCTTAGGGGGTAAATATTCGGGCGTTTGAACCGCTGTCATTATTCTCAACACTTTTTTATCAGATTTCTTAAGAAATTGGTACAATAAGTGTGTGTTATTATAGTGTCAGCGCCTTATAGATAAGTACACACTAGACTTATTATACAGGGTTGAACGTTTCAATGGGCCCTGGAGGGGAACTACTCTAAATCTTTTAGTTAGCTCATTTTGCTGAAAGGAAACATTCCTTCATTTTTAGAAAGAAACAAAACTGCATTAAAAGATTTTTAAATTTTTTCTTGTCTCAACCGGGAATCGAACCAACTAAAAATGAAAAATAATTGCTGGTTTATTATACAAATCGGTAGGACTAATGTTTAGGATAAAATTTGTCTAAGAAACATTTGGTCCTACACTTAGATAAGTACGAGATATCCATGAAATTGAATATGTATTACATGTTTTTTTAACAATTCCTAGTACTGCAGCGCTATTGTCTAACGCACCAAAAATCTAAATCATGTTTTCAATCACGCCTTTTGATGTCACCCCACAAAAAAAAGTCCAGTGGCGTAAGATTCGGGATTGGACCACCGCGTCCAGTGTAGCGGTCAGGAAGCCGCAAAGAAAAGTGAACTGGAGGGGGCCCCGTCTTGTTGAAAATACATGTTTTCTAGATTATGATGTGGAACTTCTTGCAGTAGAGTTGGTACTAAATACATTTCTTAACATTAACAAAAATTTGATTTGTCCCAAATCGTGATCCCGCTTCTCTAGTTCTGGCTTCCGGGTAACGTTGCAAATACCTGAGTAATCTCGTTCTTAAAGCGTCTGAATATCGTGGTTGGCGGCGTCTACTTTGAGCATGTACTGGAACTCTGAATTGACCAAAATCCCTCAAATATTGGACTGTGGAGTTTATAACAGCCGGATTGGAGTTGGAGACTCGGGGTATCTTAGGTGAAACAGGGTTTGTGTTTGCACCGTGCTCGATGACCTAAAATAAAGTGCTACTATGTCCGACAGCTGAATATGGGTATACGGATAGGTAGAAGGCATCGTAACATAACACTAAAATTAAACTTAATCAATTCAATAAATTTGTTATGAATATGACTATGAAACATTTCGAGATAATTATGTTTGTTATGACTTATGACAAGTAACGTCACCGTATCAGTCCGTGTTTTATTCATCAATTACCGGCCAAGATAAAGGAGTATTTACTAATGAAACTGATTTCAAATTTTTTACACTTAGCAAGTGGTGTTAGGGTAACCATGAGAAGCAGAAAATAACAGGACTAATTAAAAACGTGAAAAACGATACCTTTAATTAGTTTAACAACACGGGACATAGTAGGATATTTAAGTATTAAGACAGCTTCTTTATATAAATGGTTTTATATTATGTCTAATGTGTCACCCTGTGTATGTGTACCTATAGATATAGATTTATGAATCCTTACTAATATCAGAAAGTGAGTTTGTTTGTTTGTTTGTTCCGCTTTCACGCCGTAACTACTGAACCGATTGGTTTGAAATTTTGCAGATGTAAATAAAGATAGAAGTCCGGATTAAATAGTAGGCTACTTTTATCCCGGAAAAAATTGATGTTCCCGAGGGAAAACAAAAATATAGTTTGCTTGATAGATCGATATCAATCGATGACCGATCGATAGATGATAGATCGATGGCGCTGTGTATCGTTTGAAACGAGAAGTTTTCTTATAGTTGTGCTTTATACCGCAACTAGCTTTCCTCCCGCGACTTCGTTCGCGTAAATTTCGGATTTTGGGGTCGTAGGTATTTTCTAATTGGAAAACGTGGCACTTGATTTTTGAATTCATGTGCTGTGCCTACCCCTCTTGGGAATACGGGCGTGAGAATATGTATGTATGTATGTAGGTTTTTGAGCCTATTTATTACAAACAAATAAAGTTTTCCTCTTCATAATATTAGTGTAGATCTAGATATCTAAACACAAATATTTAACAGAATCCTTTTTTTTTTTCAAAATAAAATTTAGCCTATTTTACTCGTGGATAATGTGGCTTTCGAATGGTGTAAGTATTTTTAAAAATGGTCCAGTAGTTTCTGAGCCTATTCATTACAACCAAACAAACAAACAAACATACAAACAAACAAAGTTTTCCTCTTTATAATATTAGTGTAGATATAACCGAGTTCCACGCGGGGAAGCCGCGAGCGGAAAGCTAAGTACTAAAATAAATGAAAGTATGGGAAAACAATGCATTTTATACGTTTTAGACATCATGTTTCATAAAGACATTTTACTGCTTGAGACCTACACAATCGATATTTATATGTATAGAAATAGTGTGCGTAGGTACATTTATTTTTTGAAAACAACTGGTTTTGATTCCCGTGTTTTGTGCAGGGTTTTTTTAACGTAAAAATGCTGTTTTTTCTTATTTTTAAAATCGATGACATGGTCCCTAAGAACAAATTTTTATATGGCTTAAAGTTTCAGACATTCCTATACTGACCTATTTAAATGAGCAACTCAGTATATTATCTTATAGTTACAATAAATACAAAATTAACGATTTTTAGGTCTCCGAACCAAAACGTTAAAACAAAACCATAAGATGAACACTTATTGCAATAACAATGAACCATTATCCACTGCGTCAAAAATTGCTATTAACTCGAAATTTTTAACACTTACATATGTATGCTTGTCAAGAATTTTTCAAATTCAAGTAAAAGATCGTATCTTTATTCTGGAATAAAAAAAAGTAGAATTATAAAAGCTTTTATGTAAAAACACCACATTATGTGCCCCATTTTTAGCCCTACAACAACTGTACCAGTTAAAAATCTATAACCTTAATATACACAGAACGTTTCGACCTTAAAAGAGTAAAGTAACGCTTTCTGAACCAAGCAAGAATATTAATTCACACATTAGCGTAGACAAGACTACGATAAGCGTGGACTGAACGCTCTTGATCACGAAACCTATTAAGTCGGTCGAAAAATGGGTTTTGTGTTATAAACCTCTTTATTCTAAGTTAAACTTTAAGTTAATAGTGAGTATAGAGTATATAGTTAGTTTTTCTATACACTTGGATGGTGGAAACTATATATGTAATTAAACATACATACATACATATTCTCACGCCTGTATTTCCAACAGGGGTAGACAGAGCACATGAATTCAAAAATCCAGTACCACGTTTAGCAATTTCAGGGTAATCAGATGGTTAACACATTCATTCATGTGTTAAACGTGATATTGCAGTGACAGGTTGCTAGCCCATCGCCCACATTATACTAACCCTTTCCCAGAGTCGACTCTTACGACACCCACGGGAAGAAAAGGAGAGGTGCTATTCTACCCCAGCACCACACGAGGCAATCAATGTACTGTTTCTGTCTACACATACCGATACCTTTAGGTTCAATTAGCGTAAAGGACAAAATATCGAAAATGAGTTAAATATACAGTTTTGTTCAGAATTTCAAGCATTTCTGCATTCTTAGAATTCTGATATCTCGTAAAATTTGTCCTTTACCCCCAAATTGCTTGATAGCTCAACATCAAAAATCGTTAAATTTGTGGGTATAAATATCACACTTGAAATCACTTGGAACGTAAAGGAGATCACAAAATATAAGCGGCGACGTATAACCATAAATTACCCATGCTGTCCTTTAAGACTCTTTAAGTCAATAATTGTGACAAATAAGTACTGGTCTATAGGCATTGAGGATAGAACCTATAGAGTACTAATGTCATCTTGGTTGTTCGGAAATTATTCCGCAAAACAATTGAAGTGATCGCTGTGCTCTTATTGGCCGGTCCAAGATCGCGCGTAACGTTAGTGCCTTTTTCTCTACGGTTATTGGCTCTGTACAGTTTCTGTGACAGTGACGGTGACGTTTAGTATGTTGAAATCAACAAACTATTTGCGGACCGGGGTTGCGAACATTGTTTCTCTATAGGTTCTATCCTCTATGTCTATAGGACACAATTTACTTATTTGTCCTTTACGACCGTTACTTCGGTATAGTATGCTTTAATATTAAATCCAAATTGTAGGCTTAAAGGACGTATACTATACGTAAGTATTTATTTATTGGACAATACGACCGGATTTAGGTACAAAAATGATAATTTTGGTGGTTAGATTGTCCTTTACTACTTAGATTTCGGATGACTCTACTAAGATTCGGGATTGGACCACCGCGTCCAGTGTAGCGGTCAGGAAGCCGCAAAGAAAAGTGAACTGGAGCCCCGTCTTGTTGAAAATACATGTTTTCCAGATTATGATGTGGAACTTCTTGCAGTAGAGTTGGTACTAAATACATTTCTTACCATTAACAAAAATTTGAGTTGTCCCAAATCGTGATCCCGCTTCTCTAGTTCTGGCTTCCGGGTAACGTTGCAAAT
Organism: Adoxophyes honmai; assembly: GCA_005406045.1. Lineage (NCBI taxonomy): Eukaryota > Metazoa > Arthropoda > Insecta > Lepidoptera > Tortricidae > Adoxophyes > Adoxophyes honmai. The sequence continues at coordinate 415,255 of BHDV01052228.1, read as the reverse complement.
ACCTGAGTAATCTCGTTCTTAAAGCGTCTGAATATCGTGGTTGGCGGCGTCTACTTTGAGCATGTACTGGAACTCTGAATTGACCAAAATCCCTCAAATATTGGACTGTGGAGTTTATAACAGCCGGATTGGAGTTGGAGACTCGGGGTATCTTAGGTGAAACAGGGTTTGTGTTTGCACCGTGCTCGATGACCTAAAATAAAGTGCTACTATGTCCGACAGCTGAATATGGGTATACGGATAGGTAGAAGGCATCGTAACATAACACTAAAATTAAACTTAATCAATTCAATAAATTTGTTATGAATATGACTATGAAACATTTCGAGATAATTATGTTTGTTATGACCAGGGCCCGTAATCTTCATGCCGTTGACGTAAAATTGACGTCACGCTCCTTAAAGGGTGATTCCAAATAGTTTGATTGTAAATCATTAGCCGTCAAACATTTTAATCATGTTTTTGTTATAATATTTTAAACTCTCGCGCTTTGTACACATTTTAAACTGATATGAAACACGGGTCTCAACGCGATATGATTATTTACCTTTATTACTCCGACGTTTCGACACGGGTTGCACCGGCCGTGGTCTCGGAGAACTAAACGAAACGTCGGAGTAATAAAGGTAAATAATCATATCGCGTTGAGACCCGTGTTTCATATCAGTTTAAAACATGTTTTTGTTTTTATGGCATACATAACAATCAAAAATACGACTACAATATGCAGTAGAACAATTATTATATTTAGTAGGTACTCAAATATGTAATTTTATAAGCAGTGATCGGAAATAGGTGACCTATAGTGCCTATTATTCTTTGCATTTATGTATTGTATTGTGCTGGTTTATACCTAACGGACATTTGATATTTTTCAAGTGCAGGTAGGAACTAGGCGGGCGTAATGTTAAAGTATAGTCGGGGTAAGAAAAGGTTCGTCACCTTGAATAAAAAACGTATTAAAGCATAATACGAATTTTAATATATGAATCAAATTTCATAAACAGAATTGCAACAGGTAAATAGCATAACAGGTGCTATCAACATTTTACAAGAATATCCGTGCAAACGGTTATGGACAAAAAACATCCGAACATATTTTCTACGTGAACATTAGTCTACTGGTATGTTACATATTCCTTCGTTTACTATTTTAACAAGAATAATAGTGTAATAGTTATTTGAAATAGAAGTACTTATAGTTTTTCACGAGAATAAACAAATAATATGATATTTTCACATTTACTAGATAATTAGCAGAGTTAAAATTCATAACATATACTTAGTTGTTGTGTTCTTTACTTTCTCCATAGATTGTTTCAAGCTCAGTCCTTCACATAAAAAGTTATTACGGTTTTTTCGTTTTTTATATTTCCTGTAAAGTTGGTGTTTTGATATTACACATTTCTTCGCGGGGGCCGTCGATTTGATGAATACGCCTAATGCGTGTAAAGCCCTTCCTGTAGAATATTTAACTTAATGGCATTGGATCAGCTTTAACATACTTATAAAACGAACAAGACTAACGTAAATAGCAACAAATCTGTATGTTAGGACTTTAATAGCGCTTTAGCGCCACCTATTGTCGAGATACTTCTCCTACTGTCCTTTGTCCTTTGTCCTACTGGACATCTTCTACAAGTGTTATCTACATCATCACCTGTCAAAAACTGTTCTGACAGAGTTTCGTCAATCAGTTCCATAAATACAACTTCCAACTTTCTCTCTGCGGACTTAAATCCCCAGGCGTAAATATCTGCCTCTAGGCAGATTACTCTATAGGAGTCTATTTTTATTTTGTTTCATATTATACAGGGTGACCTCTAAGACGTAATACAAAACCAATGTTTTAAATACATTTCCCTTGTACTAAAACCCCTGACTAGGTCGCATGTTGTTAAAGTGATCATTAGTATTATTTTTTTACGTTTACATTATTCCTAATTTTTTCCGTTAAATCTGGTCACCTTACCATTACGTTTACAGTAAAAAGTCCTTATGTAATTAACCAAATTGTCTTTGATTATCTGACAGATAAATTATGAAGAAAACTCATTTTGACTGTTCTTGACGTTAGTTGTCTTGTTATCAAACAACAATAAAATTTATCGTGAATTTGTGTAAAATAATAAAATACCTACCTCGTGATCATGCCTACTTGTACACGCCTATCCAGCGGACGGATATGGTAGTGTTCTATTTTACATCTCAGAGTACAGTGCAGACGCAAACACTCTTTCACGAACGTTATCCGGGCAGTGCAACCCCTACTCGTGTATTAATAAACAGAACTATCCGAAATTTAAGGGAATACGGACACTTCTCAGTCCAAATGCACGCCCAAGCTAGAAGCCGCGACACTCAAAAGCGTTCCGGACACAAATCTTTCGGTATTTTAGTCACCACCCAGAAGCGAGTACAAAAGACGCAGCTGCAAGATTTACCACGTGCCAATTTTTATTTGGAAGCTATGAAATGCAGCATGGTTACATCCATTTTACTTCCAAAAATACAAGACATTGTGCTAGCCGACTACCCCCGAAGGGTTCAGTTTTGTCGATAGGTGCTACAAAACCTACAATTAAATATTTTATGGACTGGTGAAGCTACGTTTATAAGATTTGGCTTATTTAACGTTAATAATGAGCACTTATGGTGTGAAGCAAACTCTCATGCAACTCGCAGACACTCCTTTCTGACTCGGTTTTCGGTTAATGTTTGGGCGGGTATTGTGAACAATCATCTAATATGACCGCATTTAATTGATGGAAACTTAAATGGACTAAAGTATGAAGACTTCTTCAGGATAAACAACATAAGCCATTATTATTACAAGAGGTGCAACAAGAAAACATAGGTAGACTTAGAGACAACCTTAGACGACGGGCGGAGTTTTGTGTACAGGAAGACTATGGCCACATTGAAGACATGCTAAAATACGTGTGATTAAGTATGTACTTTTGCATTTATCCGATTGAACAATAAATTTACTTATTTAAAATTGACATTGCTTATTATTCAATTGAACTTTACGTTCAATTCACGTTTAACCATCTGGTTACCCTGAAATTGCCAAACGTGGCAATGGATTTTTGAATTCATGTGCTCTCCCTAACCCTCTTGGGAATACAGGCGGGAGAATATGTATGTATGTATTATTCAATTTAAGTAGGTAAGGAGTAAAGTAGGTACTTAAAGAGTCTAGTTGTGTCTCTTGTAATGATAAAAGATCGATAGCTGTAGCACAGTGTTAAACGTTTTTAAACTTGACAAGTACCTATGACACTCGATTATGCGGTGTACGGTGACCATACTTTGAGATTTTTATTATTTTTTTTGTTTGAAAATAAGCACAAATTAAACAAGGCTAACCTTAACCAATGAGTTAGTGTATTAAATTCTCTGTCATTAACTGAGCCCGAAACGCTAATTTTGTATTACGTCTTAGAGGTCACCCTGTATTTTGTTTTATGCGTCATAGTCCTTTAGGCGTCCCAGGACAGATTCCTTTTAAATCATTTGAATTATAGGACAGAATCTGAGTAGGCACGAATCTTTTGAGATCAGATTTTCCATCAGCCTGTTTCTGAATAAAACAGTTTCGACATACGCCTTATGTTATGGTTGTCATTTGTCAATCAAACATGGCACTGGATTTTTGAATTCATGTGCTCTGCCTACCCCTCTTGGGAATACAGGCGTGAGAATATGTATGCATGTATGTATGTACGAGGGGTGATTGGAAAATTCGCGACCTAAGTATGAAATCCAATCCAAAGATTTCGAGATCTTTGCACTTGTTCCATCTGGATTCCAATGACATTAACCCACTTTTGAAGACACTTTTCTCCAGGCCTTCAAAATAGGCGTGCACTTCAGCTTGGACCTAGTGGTTAGCTTGGTAGCGGGGACGCGCTTGAATTCAGCTGCCCACTTTTTTACCACCGTATATGATGGACAGGATTGCCCCAATGTATACAGCATATCTTCAAAAATTTCTTTTGGAGTCAATCCATTTTTATAGAGATATTTAATTACAGCACCATGCTCCAAATTGTCCATTATGAAAAATCTGTTATCCCGTATTTTTAAATCAAACGTAAAATATATTTTAAAAAATTGTCTGACAATTGAACTTTCGCGGGATGACATCTGAATAATGACAGTTCAAAATAGCGGCAGAAAAAAATTAAAAACTTCTTTTTTTTAATGATCAGGCCGCGAACTTTTCAATCAGCCCTCGTATAGGTATGTGACGAGGAGACTGGTGAATCTTCATTTCAGTGATCTTCCGTGGAGTTGGTATTTCAAAATATAAGCGTTGTATAGACATTTTAAGGTTTTACTCGGTTTACATACTGAATCGGAAATTACAAAGGGCACTCCACAACCGATGGATTCTAATGAATTGAATTTACAATCACAATAAGCCTTCAGGTTTACGTCTTCACGAAAACGCGGTGTTTTCAACACGTGACTGACCTCCGTCCTCTCTGACCGTTCAATCCATCATGGCCATCACCCAAATAAGCTTACTTCTTACTTGACGCTTTCGTCTACTTAAACCTGTCTGATAGATTAGTAGTAACTGCTATCAGAATAGTTTGCCACGTTTCCACTGGCGGCGCTAGTAGCGCGGCGCGACGACATAATGTATATTTAATTCCGAAAAGGTTAGCTAGGAAAAAATAGTACGAACTACAGCGATGTTATAATAAACTCGTTTTAAATTCTGATATGTACCACTTTAACATTGAACATGATAAAAATTAAATAATGAAAGGGTAATTCTTAATGACACTGTCTGTAGTGTACTGTAAGTCCTGTATGTGCTATAATCAAGATTATTTTTATAACGGAACATAAAGACATTAAAATACTTAGTAAAAACTGCTAGAAATCGGCCTTGCATACTATTAAACGGATTTAAATATTGCTTCAATGTCAAAAACAAAGACATTAAACTTTAGATGGAGTAACAGAGAGTCCTGTAGTGCTTCTTTGACAATGAATGCCGTTGTTCGGGTAAAGTGAACATACATGCCTTCCGGATGTCGAAAGAAATTCTATTGAATGGGTGATGTTTGGCTGTAAAGAAAAGGTTGCACAATCATTTGAACCAATACAGCCTATTTTCGAGGAATTCTTACAAGATCTCAAAGATTTGCACCATTCGATACTATTGCCTTAAATTTTGACGTGCAAATATAATTTTAATAATTTATATATTTTTTGCGAAGCAGGCGATGATGGTGACAAAATTTTTATTTTCTGCACTGATTTGTCAAAAAAACTATAATATGACCATTTTTAGGTTATCATCTATCACCATACCAAATGTCATCAAAATCCGCCCAGTCGTTTAGACGTGAAAGATCAAAAGTCCCAACAAAACGACTAAAAATCAGCACTAACTCAATTTAGTTATCTGCCTACTGCCTACCCCTAAAGAACGATGACGTGATTATTTATAGCCTATGTCCATTTCTAGGTTATCATCTATCACCATACCATTATCAAAATCCGTTCAACCGTTTAGGCGTGAAAGAGTAACAGACAGACAGACAGACAGAGTTACTTTCGCATTTATCCTCCTAAGGCCCATGGTCCTACGTATAGGACTAATGTCAAAATAAGTTTTAATTCTACATGAATGACACTGAGCATCAAATTCAAATGATCAAAATTTGGTGCTGGGCCTTAGGAGGTTATAATATAACTAGCTTTTTCCAGCGGCTTCGCTCGCATTAAGAAGTATTAGTATGAATAGCTCTTTCATCCCCTATTTTATCCCCTTAGAGGTGGAATTTATGAAAATGCTTTCTTAGCAGATGCCTGCGTCATAACATCTACCTGTATGCCAAATTTCAGCCCAATCCGTCCAGTGGTTTGGGCAGTGCGTTGATAGATCACTATGTCAGTCAGTCACCTTTGAGTTTTATATATTTAGATAAATTAGTAAATTAGTAAAATTAGTAAATTAGTATATTAGTATTAGTATGGATATAGTTTGGATGGATATTGCCAATTATGTCCTGCAATTAAAAGATACGGGACGGATCTGTAAAGTCGGTTTACTGACGATAGTTGAACGTGAGAACGTCTTAATTAAAATTAATCAATTACTACTGTATATTTAAACGTGTCGTCGCAATTTAGAGGTAGCTTTTTATACTTTTTCTTAAAAAAAAACATTTTAGCTCGCATACCAATTATTTTAAATTAATTTCAACGCCATCTAATGGCAAACCCGTGAACTCACACAACCCAGGCCTAGCCTACCTTATGCCCTATATGATTCGACACCTTATAAAGACTTACCGTACGTCATAAGAAAATACTGATGGAATGGTACTATTTTACAAATAGTGTATGTATGTGTATGTTAATTTTGAATGAATCACTACAGTATATTCATTCAATATTATAATATAATTACTATATTTTATAGCATGCATTAAAAAATAAAATACAAAAAGAACTCTTTCAAACCAGATTTGAACCAGTGACGTATGCCTATGATTTTACAGTCCACCGCTATACCAACTGAGCTATCGAAGGCTGAGAATTGGAGTTGAAATTCTGATAAACTTTCTGCAACTTAATTGGTTTAATAGGACGCCTCAAATCGACGTCATCGAGGTAACGCCGTATACGTCATGTTTTTTGTGCATGCACCCGGCTCCATCGAATTATAAAGTCGCGTTTTCACCTAGTGTTCTGAACGAGCATTCGTTCGTTCGCTCAACCGTTCGAATGTGTTCGTTCAGCGATGATCGGCCGGACTCGGCGAGCGAATGCTCGCTCACACTTTCATTTGGTGTAA
>BHDV01052228.1:396090-407347 GCA_005406045.1 Adoxophyes honmai | reverse complement strand
TCTGTTTTGAGCGAACATAGGCCGAACAGCCGAACATTTGTTCTGAGCAAATGTTTGCTCAGAACACTAGGTGAAAACGCGGCTTAAGACGTTGTCACGTCAATAAACCGTTTGGGTACATTGTGTTTTTAATATTTATAAATTTAAAACAACCACATGATAGAATTATAACAGTGTGATTTGGTACGTTTCGAATAAGATTGCTTTCGTAAGATGCTAATGTCAGTCAATAATAAGAGCATTTGTGCTTGTAATCGACTTACCGTCATGCTACTAGAAAAGCAATTGCACTTCCTTGGGTACATTTAGTAGCATTCTGTATTCAGGACTATAGCAATCTACAAGTTGATTTTCAATCAAAATTGGAATGCTGTTGAGTGTGTTACGAGTACTGATTTTGCTTGTTACCTGTTGCTAATAACAGCGCTCTCTTAGGTAAATCGAGTGAATGTTTCGGTAAGTAAAGCAGCTAGACTCTAGCTACTTAGAGCAAGTTTTTCAGATAAAATTAGAATTTTTTAATGCACGCATTCTAAACTGATAATGTTTGTGTCTCATTTAAACAATTTCGATCTGCATCTTTCTTCAATTTGCTTGTATATGCAACATTTCAGCATAAAGCCCGTCACAGACTACGCATATACCTACGATAACATTTTATCTGCGTATAAATGCTATTTTTCCGTATGTCGGTATCAAAAGATACCTGACGGTAAATCTGCGCAGTGTGTGTTAGCTCATTGAATTCTATAGGGAGCGATATCTTACCGTATCTGCTTAATGTGTGACGGGCTTTATTGTAAATGTTGGATATTAACTTTACCTACGATCAGTGAGCTGATAGTCCAATCAGTTTAGGAAATCACCTCGGAATTCGAGATACCCAGCTGGAAGTTTTGTAAATATTTGCTTATTGACGCCCTAGAAGTTGTCTCAAAACCTACATATTCTAAGGTTTGTGCAACTATTAAATTTCAAGATCGAAAGTCACAAAAATCGGTTTTTTGCGCTTCTGTTGTAAATATCTCATTCCCTATGGATTTTTGCTATTTGTGTTTCTTATCAATATTGTATGTAGAATACAAAATCCTCTACAAATTTTGCGTCAAAACTTTTTTTATACGGTGAACCCTTTTCGAGATATAGGTCGGAGAGCGCGCGGTCACGGCATCACTTAAGGCCTTGGGTACTTCGATGGCCAAAACGACACGGATATTGTAAAACTTCAAAATGCTGCAGAAGTTGATAGTCGGGGGCACGGGCTTGCCACCACCAAGTCGAGCGCGAAGCAAGCACTACCGTACCATCTTTTACTGGATCCATTTCGCCGCGTTTTCGGGCACCTATTTGAGCACTTTTTGTCATCTAGTAAGCTATAATTACGTACTTAAAATCCAAAATTTCAAGCCAGCAGGTCATTTAGTTCCGAAGTTAAACGAAAGCAAAGTTTCGCATTTTCACTCACTCACTCATGATCATCAAAATAGAACTAGTACCTACTTCTCATAAACTCACAAAGCTGAAATTTGGTACAGAATTAGGGATTATTGACTATATAAAGGGAAAAAATAAATAATTGTGTGTGTAATCGAAGATCTGGAGTACCTGGTGACCCTGATTAGAAAGCACTAGAGCCCAACCAAACTACTGTAGAAATCGACATACCACCTTTACAAAAAATATTCAACTTAGTGGGTCACCTCATTTTACGTCAAAAATCGAAAACCAGTAGAAAAAAATCATCTATAATTGCAAAAATCCAGCGTAGAGGGACACATCTTCTAATTTACGCCAAAAAACGAAGACAGTCAGCAGCCAACCCAAAGCCACATTGATTTAATTAATCAAATATTTATAATCATTGATCTATCGATAGTTCATCAAGTATATATGGCGCGTTTTCGACCGGAGGCACCGGTTGACTTAAGTAATACTGTGACCGCGCGTTCTCCGCCCTCTATCTCAAAAACGGTTCACCGTATTAGAAAAAAAATAAACAAAATTTGTAGAGAATATTGTAGTCTACAATATTGATAACGAAAACAAGTTGCAAAAACCCATAGGAAATGAGATATTTACAAAAGAAGTGCAAAAAACCGATTTTTGTGACATTTGACCTTGAAATTTAATAGTTGCACACACCCTAGAATATCGTCGTTGTGAATGCCAAATCCCATATGTGCATTTTTATTATTTTTTGTTTTTATGCTCTAATCAAATCTCCATTAAATAGAGATTTGTTTGAACAAAAAAATGCACATATGGGATTTGGCATTCACAACGACGATATGTAGGTTTTAGTTAGACAACTAGACAACTAGGGCGTCAATATGCAAATATTTACAAAATTTCCAGCTGGGTATCTCGAATTCCGAGATTCTTATCTTAATTAACCTTAATTGAGTGCACTATGAGGGGCCGGTTATTCATTATGATTATGTTTATCTAAAGCAGCTGTTACTGTAAATAAAGTGTACTGGTAAATAAGGTTTGTGTGTGTGTGTTCTCTGTATACATATATTACCTCGTCCCTACTTATTGGTCTTTCATTAGACTACCAGATAAATAGGAACAGAAGACAATTCTTCTGTGTTGTTATACTTCATTTTATTAATATGTTATATTAATTTTGTTAATATACTGTCGTTTCAAGTATAATTGGTATCAAAATATTAACTTGCGTTGTTCCAACTAATTACCGAAGAAATTACCATTTATAATGCAAAAATGATCCCAAACGTCGATCTAATTTGCTTGATTATTTTTTTTAAATGTAAATTAGCCATTCCCAGTTCATTTTGTTTCGTCATTTCCCAGAGCTAAACAAAATCCGAAAAATACCTAACCTATAAAGCATAATGAGTGTGCGATCCATGTTGTTGTTTAGGCACAGCCCGCAACACGAACGTCAGGCCGACGCCGCAGCCCGGGGCGGGCGGAGCCGCGCGCGCGCCCAATACCTAACCTATTGTTTTAAAGCATAATGAGTGTGCGATCCATGTTGTTGTTTAGGCACAGCCCTAGGGCTTCCAATCCCGCCCTTTTAAGAGTCATTATCCAATCCCGGTATTTCCAAATCGAATACCGATACCGGAAACTCGGTATTTTTATAAATTACAAAAAAAAATACGGGAGAAATAAAAAAGTTTATCTGCTTATATTACAACGGCTTTGTAATCCTGTCCCATTCCTATTGCTTTCTGTCATACACTTAGTTAATTTTGTAATTGTAAGTTGTAAGTGCTGCAGCAGTCCTATACCTATCTTATTGGATCGCAATATTGTCACTATATGAAGTGATTTACATACTCGTATATGAATACAAGGCTAATTACTAGAGATTGCAATTGCTGGATCCAGCAGCGCCTTTATAAACATGCTGGATCCATCGATCTAGATCCGCAAACCTCTCAGTTTCTATTATTTTGTTTTGACGTTTAAGACTTAGATACAGAGATGAACGATGGATTGGCAGTAACAGTCGAACCAACATCAGTGGACTATGTTGAATTAATGCCACCATCCCAGTGAGCTGTCACTGTTCATGAAAGTACGCTAAGTTGGAAAGCTTAAAAAAAAAACCCATCAATGATGATTTATTTTTGCAAAACTGTGTTAAAGAAAGGAGAGGTCCTAACTTAGTCTGAATCTTGACTACCGCTCAAGATGGAACAGTTTGTTTAGTATGCTGGAACGATTCTACAAGCTGAAAGTTTGCATCATCACTCTTCAACCGTTGAAACTATACTTTAGACCTTTAGGTACTTAAAAGATGGTAAACAATCTTGACATGTCTTTTTATTGAAATACACAGTCTAAAAATGAAAATCGTTACACTATACAATTCAATTATGAAAGTAAATGATTTTTTCATACCTAAATTGTAAAATGTAAAGATTTTGATTTATAAAGTGTATGTTTAAATAAAAAGACATGTCAAGATTGTTTACCATCTTTTAAGTACCTAAAAGTCTCTAGTATAGGTAGTAGAAAGAAGGTTTTTGGAGAAAAGAGTCCACTTTGATAACTGCAATTTGTCTTAAACAACACAGAAATTTGTCTTAAACAAGCTGTATTGTCAGGACACTACCGTAAGCACTGAGCTAGCTGAAGCATTACGCAACAGAATCGCAGAACAGCGAATTTCAGAAGTTACTGGTGCGTTAGTGTACTTGAAAAATCCAAAAAAGTAGATATGTTGTAATCCAAAACCTGACTATTTTCCTTTGTCAAAAAAGAATGCGATGCGGCAGGAGATAAAAACTTTGTTAAAACGAATATTTAAATAAACAACATATTGTACTGTAGAGCCGGTGCAAGAAGATTATCATGGAGTTAGAAGAGGATGGTTTAGTTAGAATCTAAACTTTACAATGACTCAGAACCCGAATAACGTAAAAGCATTATCTTAATGTTATATGATGTTACGTGTTATTTAATTTGTAATTGTTTCTTTTGATCTTAAATGATTAAGAAACCAAAGCAAATTGATATAATATATTACCAAATTAATGAAAGATTTAAAGGATGTACAAATAAAAAAAAACTTTATTTTTGTCCCACATTTTGCTAGATCCGCGTTGGATCCTGCTGGATTAAGGTCAATAGACCTGGATAGAAAACACCGTTGGATTGCAATTGCAATCCCTGCTAATGACTGAGATTTAGATTTTTTTAATTCTATTTCAGTACGATTGTGCAATAAAAACGATTTGATTGTTCCTAACATGGCATTTTTTAATTTTTGTTGTATTTTCACTTGTTCCTCTAAAAATCCCGGGATCCCGGGATCCCGGTATTGATGACATCGGTTTCGGTATTAATACCGAGATCACAAAAAGTCCGGTATTTGGAAGCCCTACCACAGCCCGCAACGCGAACGGCAGGCCAACGCCGCAGCCCGGGGCGGACGGAGCCGCGCGCGCGCCCAATACGCAAAAGTCGCTTTTATCCTTCAATTGGTGCGGTCAGGTAATGGTGCTCATGCATAATTCTGCGGCGCTCTTACGTCAGAACACGTGACCTCTTTTTCCCAGAATACAGTCACAGGAGAGTTGTTACTGAGAGTTTTTCTATTTTCTAGTTATTGACATAAAAACAACAATCCAAAATATTCACGGGTTTTGTTTGCTTTTTTTTTTATTTATTTACTGGAACTACTGTTATTGGCTTAATGTTCCTCGTTAAAATTAAAACCTTATTATTTTTACTCAAGTTTAGTAACAACAAAAGATTTTTTTTCGTTTGCCTGAAATTTTCTGAAACGGAAAGTAGCATTTTGATTTTAATCGTCTCTTATAGATCATATGTCCAGTAATCGACGATGACGATGATCTTATGTTCAGAACGACTGTAGTTAGCACAATAATACAATACCTAGTAATTTGTTAGAAAACATATAAATAAATAAAATATAATTTATAAAATAGAATCGGCCGGTAAAAGATAAATTAAACTACACGCGCATATTTTTCATCTAATTCTTTGGCAAAATTCCCGGGCACAACATCACAATTGGGTAGTTAACTGTTGTACAAAATAAATATTCTAGACTATCTAAAGAAAGCTTTAAAATACTCTTAAAATAGTTTTTTTTATTCACTACCGCGATTTGTCAATTTTTAATTTAACGAAAACTATAAATATTAAATTACATAAAAAATGTGTTTAATCCATTAACCAGCTCGGTAAAGGTCGTTGTATGGCGGGATCTTAGACTATAAAGAGAAATTAAGCTAGAACGTCGGGTAATATAACGTCATAATGTACTGAATCACTAATATCATATCAAACTGACAGATTTTATTAACATTTCTAAAAAGTAACTGATCTAACCGAGTAGGCAAGTAAGCCAAGTGCACGCCGTAACCCCACCGTAGCTCCGTAGCCCGGCCGTAGACCCGCTGTAGCTTCGTCTTAGCCGTCGTAGCTCTGCTACGAGTATGTTACGCACGTTTCTTACAACTTAGAGAGCTTCTAGATTAGAACTCGTTCAATTTTACTCTGATTAACGTTGTTCACCGAGAGCTTTGCCGTTTTTACTTAAATTTTGAGGAACTCTCAGTTAAGTAGCAAAAGTAGTGTGATTGGGGGCATCTTCTAACTAACAAAAACAAGCTCGTTTAATTACGCCAAATCATAATTTATTTTGAGTTTACTGGTATATCTCTGAAAGTTCTATCCGAGGGATTTGGTACAACAGAATGTAAAAAAATAATGGGAATGTATATGTATCGAGTCCGACTCCCACTTGGCCGGGTTTTTTTCTCAAATATGATTACAATCATTGTGTGTATCATGGGCCAGAAAGGGAAATACAAACTCGAGTAAATAAAAGCCCTCCGCCTGCAGTGTCGGGCTTCTAACAGACTCTGATTAGTAATACCCTTCTTACCGCCCTTAATGCATAATGTACTACTTATTACGACATTTTTTGGGAAATAATGTTATCAATCACCTGATCACCTTTCTAGATAAATACAAATGGATTCACTTAATCGTTGATACAAGCGTTACCGCCTGATGCTAGGAGCTCTCTCTATCTCTAGGAGATATCTTTTTGAATTGACGTTCGGCGGTTAAAAGGTTAATAATTAAAAAGAGACATTCGACCAAATCACAACAAGAGCAATATCGATATTCATGTTGACAATTACGCTTTGTGTGATTTAATAGTGCTCAGTGAAGAGGACGTCGAACGATACGATGTGGGAAAATTGGATCGCGTCCGGTATATTCCACCCCACTGCGTCATTCAATCAACAGCGAGCCCGCAGCGCCTGCGCTTCGGTCGTCGCGGCGGGCCGCGCTATGCTGGGCCAGTGCGCTCGACAGCACAATGCCGTTGGCTGTTCGCCCATCGCATTGGACAGTCCTAATTGATTATTATTTTTATTTTAAATCCTTATCACAACTGCAAATCGATGATAGAGTAAAATATGTAGATTTTAAACCTTTAATGACGCCTTCAAACTGAAACATGACGTTAAAAGTATAGGCATGTAGTTTCAATCCAACAAGACGCCCCCTAACTTAGTAACTATTATACTTTGTAAAAGTAAAATGATGAAGAAAAAATTTAAAGCTTTGTTGAATGTTGAAGAGAAAAATTAAGACAATGACCATAATGGCGCAACATGTCTATAATTTTAGACGACACACTGGCCGTGTGGGAATATTTACCTTGCAACGCTGTTCCCGTCACTAAATAAATAAATAAAAAACAAAATTGACAGTTGCGATATTACGGCGTCTCGATATACTATTTTCCTCGTTAGTTTAAATACAGTATTAAAGATTAATTAGTTTGTTTTTCGACTGTCATCGCTACAAAATTATGGGGGCTCGTCTGATGGCTGACAAACCGGAGAATGCGCACGCATTGCAATCAAAAGACCGTCCTAATTCATCCGTTCCCATATTCATTGACCCACCTCATAGAGGATAGAACCTATAGAGAAACAATGTTCGCAACCCCGGTCCGCAAATGTTTGTTTATTTCAATATACTAACGTGTAGTGTCACTGTCACAGAAACTGTATGGAGCCAACAACAGATCTGCGTGCAAGTCCTCATATTTCTAGATGTAAATTAATATACTTGCGTAATGACGTACTGTTCCATTCGTTGGTGTGGTAAAAACGGCAAAAATTCAAATTTGAAAACAGACGGTGTTACATTTAACCGGTAATTAACAGTAAACATGCATTTTTCAATTTATATTCATTTTAGTGCAGCTCAAGTTAACTGGTCATTCAAAATGACACATAATTATGCATCTCACTTTCACCTAGGTGTCATCCCATTACTTCATCTCATTCTTTCAATACACAGTGTAACTAGAGTTGCGCTCTTAATAATCAAATGACGTATCGATATTTATAAGTATTTCGTATTTTACGGTGCCGAATTAAATAAATGTTAACGTAACATAAAATCACGCCTTTGTTCCCAAATGGGGTAGGCAAAACACACGAAACGTGAAATAGACATATCCATGATTATGACTATTTCATGCTTCGCAGCCACTTTTAGCATCATTTTGGGCCAATCAATCAATCAAATCAATTTTCGAGGTTCGTGTTGAGGGGCCGAAGTCTTCCACTGCTAACAATTACAGTCCAGTGTCCCCGCGGGTTTTATTTAGAAAAAACTGCTTTTTTTGTATTTTTCAATAACAATCATTTTTGTAAAGTTTTGATTGTATTCACTTAAATTAAATTAGCTGTAATCCGCTGTGATTGAAAGTAGGTTTATTTTAGATTCATTAAACGAAACTGTTCACTGTTTACAGTAGGTAACCTTGATAAAAAATTTAATTTTTTTACAGTTTTATTTTATTATCTCGGTCCAGATTAGCATTTTTTTTTTCAATAAACCAAAAGATGACTGCATTGGTAAGGAATTAAATTTGTTGGTGAATTTTATAATCTTTTATTTTAAAAGTGGTTTACATTTCATTTATAATTGTACAAGAGCGATATTAATATTGAACGATGAGTGCGAAGACAGAGAGGTGAGCTTGTTTTAAAAATTGCGTTCCAGGACAATTAGTAAAAAATTACTATTATCGATATCGATATTATCGATACATTTGTAAACTTGCCCAACTCTAGTTTGGCGCGCGATCTTGGGCCGGCCAATAAGAGCACAGCGAGGTCTTCAATTGTTTTGCGGAATAATTTCCGAACAACCAAGATGACATTAGTACTCTATAGGTTATATCCTCAATGACCCACCTTTAGAGAGAACAGCGTGACATGAAAGCAGTCAGTTGTGGAAAGATCTGAGATTATTGATAGAGCTTTGGACTAAGAGAGCTTTGTAGAAATAATATGTATAATAAATTAATATAACCAAAATGTTTACATTTAAACATTTTTAATAAAGTTACAAAGTCATAACAAGATTTAAAAAATATATAATTACTAAAGACTAATGAATGTGGTTGAAGCAAAAGACGTATGTCAGGATCGTAGCAAGTGGAACAAAGTGGTCTCTGCCTACCCCTGTGGGAAACAGGCGTGACGGTGTGTATGTATGTATGTATGTATAATTACTAGCTGCCTGCGACTTCGTCCGAGATTTAAAAATCTTTCACGAAATGACTGCGGCAAATATATTTATTTAAACAGAGTATTTCTAATTTAGTTCATTTTTGATTAGACATTCCTAGTGTAAGTCATGGCACGTTATTTGTATGCAGATAGGTACAAAGTCGACCACAATTATATATTATGTAGCATATTTTTTAACCACAAATGAAACACAGGTTGGACCATAATACGGTAACATTTCAAAAGGTCATAAAAAAATACAAAAGATGACTTAAAAAAAAAACATATACAATAAAAGTATAATAATTAGAGTTTTATTTCATAACAAAAACATCATCTAAATGTCACCCTTGAGTAACTTGGCACTCCTGTAACCTAGACCGGAAATTTTCCATCACCGCCCGACTAGTGTTTGGAGATTTTTTTGAACTTCCTCGCGTATATTTTCTTTTAATTGTTCTATAGATGGATAGATAGATAGATAGATAGATGTGGGTTGCTATTAAAGCTTTACTTTTAAGGTATCCCCATAAAAAAAACCATTGGTGACAAATCGGGGCTGCGTGGTGGCCAGTTAATGTCACCTCTTTTCGAAACGACTTTTTGTCCGAAAATTTTACGAACTCGAATCCTTAGATGTGTGACAAGTAGCCCCATCTTGGAACCATGTACGTTAGTTAAAACCAGAGTAGTCCTGTAATGCTGGATCAAAAAAGTTCTGTAGAATAGTAACGTACCGCTCTGTGTTGACGATCACGGGATGGCTTCTCTAATCTTCGTAAAAATACGGACCAGGCCAGGTTGTTCTCTTACAGATGCGCGCACGCACTCTATGTTCATAGGATATCGCGACGTCCTAGGTCGGCCCGATTGTGCTTGATTTAAAGTCTAACCCGTCTTCATGAATTTCAGTGTCCAGTTTTAGATGTTACGAGTTGACGGGGCTTGATTTTTGTTTTTTATATTGTACTGAATACAAAACTTTCTTTGCGGTCGGTCGCAGAATCGTTGTTGCCAAAGTACTCGCGTACGCAAAACGCGCGTTGTGCTCCGTTGAATGACGCTATGACACTAAATTCCTATTAGCCGCTCTCACGTTTAGTCATTCCCTACTCTGCACAAACCCCCTCAATTCGATGAAGTGCCCGCTTCAAATGTTATATAAATGTTGTTTCCCCGCTAGATGCCCCCCTTTTTTTACTGTCTTGCAAAAAGCGACTCGTGTCGATTGATGTCGCAAAACTTTGGGAAAATTCAACGGAAGAATTATTATACATTAAACTACTGTTCGCGTTTGGCAGCAGCAACTGCCGCGGCTCCTAGATGAAGGGCTACGAATTAGTCCGAAACATGTCGAGCTAAACTCGATTTATTAAACGTGAGTTATCCGATAATTTTTCAACGGAAGAATTTTAATATTTTAAATTTTTAGTATCGCATCGGGTTACGAATTGTGAATACATAATTATGCATAAATCCATGTATAATGTAATGTATATATAAATTAAACTAATTAATCCCCGGTCGGCATATGACAAACCAGTGCCGCTGCGCTACCTGCTCCCCTCCTGCGTGCCGATGACCCTCCGTCTAAAATATGAGTAAATACTGGAACACCAGTGCAGCTCTCCAGTTCTGTGCCTTCTTTTTCTTTTGTTTTTTGTTGAAGCTTCTTTAGATACCTACTTGTTTTATATTTCAGTACATTTTAACTACATATTATAAGACCCATAGAAATGACGAGCGCACTTAAAAAATACTCTTGAATAATCATTTTCTTTTTCACCAATTAAGTCGAGTAGTTACGGAACTACGATTCCTTTCTAATATTTTTATAAAATATTTTCCTACAGAATAGTAAGATTTGGATATATTGTTATGGTCCAAAATAAGCCTCATTAGAAAAACGAGTACAAGGTAGCCGCCCCACACAATACTGGATTCACCGGCTTGTAAATAATCATGGAGATCATAATTCAGGCCTGGTAGAGCAACGTCGACCCTTTGTTACGTACTACACTGTATCAGTACAGTTTTTCAATCATAGACAAAGGTAGGGCACAATCGTGGCCGCACTTAACATCACAATTTTTCTGTTAAATTAAAAATATACATTACAACTAGCTTTTGCCCGCGGCTTCGCTCGCATTAAGTTCGGAATGACACAGAAGAGATCTCGAAATTATTTGAATACCTACCGA
>BHDV01052228.1:367091-388369 GCA_005406045.1 Adoxophyes honmai | reverse complement strand
GCTGCCGGCGCCGCGGGCTCGCGCGCTCGCGGTCGCGCAACAGCCCGCTTGTTATGCGACGCTCGCCGTGCCGGTCGGACGCGCAGCAGCTGCCATTGCCTCTCAAGCCCGTGCCTCGGCAGACTGCTACGTTCTAACCTGTCTCGTTTAGTTGCTACTGTTGCTAGCGCTACGGTCACGCTAGTCTCATAAAATCGGTCACTGTTACTTTTTAATTCATATATTTCCAGTAGAGGTCAAGAGAATGTAGCCCTTATTTTCCTCTATTGTACTTATTATTAGTTGAAAGTACGCATAGTTCAAGTTTTTTACATGATTTGCGCATTTTGAATTGAAGTGCCGACGTCAATTGATATCAACAATACACAACTTATTTGAAAAAATTTGCCCAGAAGTACTTAAAATTGGCCAAACTCATTAACTTCTATTGGTTTTATTCTGATGGTGTATTATACATGATGGCTGGAAATTGACCGTAAATATTTTACCAGTGGTCGCCTATACGGGTCTGAAAGCCCCTGTAACATACTTCCTGTCCTGAAACTTTTAATTATTGACCTTGTGGGAGACAAATGTTTCATCGCTTTTTAGGTCACCGTTACCGTCACCGGTTAGTTCTGTCTTTTACCTGCCTTAGGTACACCACGTGCGCAAGTTCCGTTGGTCGGAGCGTACGCACATGCAATCGTTCGACATAGCGATGTTACCCGTTTGACTTAGAGGTGGAATACAAAAGACTGGGCAGATTTAAAGATTTTCGAATTAATTTTTTTTTACAAAAATTCCTCGAAAAAAACTTCACAGGGGTGTTATCAGACGCGTTTTATACCCGACTGATTAAAATATTCGCGTTCAATATCCGGCCACCCTGTAAATGTTTCAGAACAAGAAAAAAAATTGTAGCGTGACAATTTCTTATTACCTTAAAAAACGGCACCTGTGAGAAGTAAAAATACTGTTTAAAAAAAAATTTTTTTTTGGTGATGTAGGTAGGTACTTGGGGGGCGTCCATAAATTACGTGAGGTGTTTAAGGGGGAACGGGGGTCGCGTCAAATCTTATCTAATCTTACGTTGGAAGGGGGGGGGGTCACGGCAAAAATCACGTAATTTTTTCTTCTTTGAAACAAAAAAAACTACTATTTTGGTCCTTTTAATAAGGTCTTTAAAACCGACGTGTGGATTGCGCTTTAGGTATATTTGACACTTCATGAGTGTATCCGAACGAAGAAAAATCAAACAATTTTTCAAAAAATGGAAAAAACACGTCACGTAATTTATGGACGACCCTTGCTGTTTAACAATAAAATCGTTAGTAAATATAATCGAATCGCCAATGCTGTGTCACTCGATTTTTTTAATTAGTGTTCCGATTCAAACTTTAAAAAAATAAGCTAATGACTAACGTCCAGTCCCAACATTTTACTCGGTTTGAGTAAAGTACCAGGGATAGGAAAACAAGTTACCAACGCGAGACCTTGATGCATCATGTGTCAACTTCCATCTCCGAACCCCCGACAGATTGAATATTGGGGCTGATCTTAGGATCATCAGATCTGTCTGTCTTCTGTGCATCACATCCGATTACATCAGGAACAGTGCTGCCGTTCTTGGCAGTATTTGACTATACCTACCACTGGTTCATTGTATAAATGTTTTGTGCTCCAGCATAACTGCCCTCACTTTTACTAATGCACCGGAAAGCAGTTACGATAAAAGTGGTAATTACGAGTCGACCTTTCCTCGGCTCCCGATGACAGTAAACTTTTACGGCCAGTAAAAATAATGCCCGTCCAGTGAAATCGATAAGCATGCTACCAACATTAAGTCTGGGCTACGTACTGGTAAGTATCTATGAGACACCGACATTTTTTACTTCATCCCGAATGCCTAATGTCCACCTAATAAAACAAAATCAGGTAAGGTATCAAGAAGCCGTCATTATGAATATTTACATTCCAGGAGGAGGCGCTTCGTCTAGGGATTGCAATTGCTGGATCCAGCGATGCAGATCCGCAAACGTATCAATTTCTATTGTTTAGTTTTGAGTTGCCGCCATTTCCAAAACAATTGTTTATTAGATCGAAGGAGTGCGGGGTGAATATACAGGGTGGCCCATCTAAAACGGTCAGTATGGGGAAGTCCGAAACTATATGAGATACGAAGATCTCTTCTTAGGAACCATGACATCGATTTTAATAAAAAGAAAAACTGCATTCATACATTTAAAAAAAAATGTGTACTCAGTCCGGGAATCGAACCCGGTTGTTTTGAAAAAAAAAACTAAGTATTTCTATTTAGATATTGATTGCGTGGGTCTTAAGCAGTAAATATGTGTGTATAACATGATTTCTAAAATTAATAAAATGTATTGTTTTAACATGATTTGATTTATATTAGTAGGTGTTCGAAGTGACCACCGCCTTTCTCAATACCTACTACGTTTGTAACTGTGATCACTATGAACACCTACTAAAATAAATGAAAGCACTTAAAAACAATGCATTTTATTCATTTTAGAAATCATGTTTCTTGCACATATTTACTGCTTAAGACCTACACAATCGAAATCTAAATAGGAATAGAATTTTTTTATTTTTTTTCGAAACAACCGGGTTCGATTCCCGGACTGAGTACACATTTTTTTTTAAATGTATGAATGCAGTTTTTCTTTTAATTAAAATCGATGTCATGGTTCCTAAGAAGAGATCTTCGTATCTCGTATAGTTTCGGACTTCCCCATACTGACCGTTTTAGATGGGCCACCCTGTATTTATGAGTATTTAATGACCCTAAAACCAACCAGTGTTGAGGCCGAAAGGGCATTCTCAGCAGTAGGCTACATATGCAATTCTGTGCGAAGTAGGTTGGGAGATAACAATTATTCCCACAGATCTCCTGGTGTCTCCTGTTCCAGTTTATAATTTTCTGCAATATCCTCTTGAACTTGGTTTCACTATGACCATTAATAAAGCGCGAGGTTAAACTTTTAAAAAATTAAGCAAAATTAAAATAAATAAAAATACCCACGACGGTAAAATCTTCTCGAAAAAGAATAAAATAACTCAAAATCCTCGACTTAATCGATAACTGAGGAATATCCGTCGGGGGCTACTACCATGAATTTTCAGATCCGGCAGTCCTGAGATTCCAGATTCGAAATGGCATGAAAAAACCGGACGATAAGCTTGTGCACTTGTCCGTAATTTTACTGGCCGGCGTGTCGCCACAGACTTATATCGACATAGATACCGCCAGTTCCTGCATTTGTATGAAAACCAAAACTAAGCGTGCCCCTTTTTCTATACCTACTGTAACGTCACATGAGCGCTTTAGTGATGGGGATTGACAGTCCGAGTGAAACCGATTCAAAAGTGACACCGCCTTATTCAAGTTGTCCTGTCTCTAGGTAGTTAAACCTAATCAAGTGGTACAAAACTAAATTAAATCGCGTCCAAGGAGTCTAAGTCGCGCCAAAGTCGTTGACGTGAGCGGGACGGCGCGACTGACCTTGAAAAACCGGACGGCCGGAACTGAAAATTCATGGTAGTACACAAGCGCCCTTACAGACGTATTTTTCATTGTTTTGGAACATGCATTAAGCTACCACGTACACATTGCTCAAAATAGAATTGTAAGGTTCTAATACGAGTAGGAAACGAGTAGCACAAAGCGTGCAAAAACTGTAATAAAAGGCGAAGAATACCGAATTCGACGCGCCGGGACAGGCACAAAGAAAAGGATTGCTCTTGCGATGTAGTAGAATCTGCATTAACAAATGTTGAGCTTAGCAAGGCAAAGGCCAACGATGGTTCTCCTGACTCACTGATTGATTATCACAATCTGATCTCTACACCAAAAAAACTTATGAAATTACCTCAGGAAAGCCATCAAGGCCCTACCAGTTCTGAGTCACTTTTCCTACCAGGCAGAACTAGTTATAAGGAATATGACATAGGACCATTTCTAGTCCACGTCCAAAAAATAGATACAAATAAAGAAATACCTTCTCTCCATCCAGTGCAATTTGGCTATTTTCTCAAGAAAAGCGTTGACGGGAGTGTAAAACGGATAGTAGGAATCGTCTTGTGCTGACATTCCAAAACTATAAGGATACTAATGATTTTATTAACAACTCATGCCTGGTACAAAACAAATTTAAGTCTTTCATCCCATCGTTTAACGTTACCCGTATGGGTCTAGTACGCGGGGTTCCGGCACAATGGTCTCCCGAGGAAGTCTTAAACAACATCTCTGTTCCTGTGGGTACTGGAAAAATTATTAAAATAAGACGCCTGAATTACAAAGTTAGAAACGTTTCTCCACCTGAGTGGAAGCCTTCAGAGACTGTTGTTTTAACTTTCGATGGACAAGCTCTACCAAAGCATGTTTTCATGTGCTACAACGCTCTTCCGGTTGAACTGTATTCTCATCCTACTATTCAGTGTTATGCCTGCTGCCGCTTTGGTCATACTAAGAATAAGTGTAATTCTGGCCTCCGATGTTACAAGTGTGGCCAAGGTCACGCTGCAGACTCATGCTCGGTTGAGGAAGACTGTGCAAATTGCTGTCTGTGCTCTGGGATGCATTTTGCCACTAACAGGAAATGCCCAGAATACGAAAGGCAGACGAAAATTAAACTTTAAATGGCACAGAGATGTGTATCTTATTCTGGAGCTAATAAAGCTCATGAACCGGTTGCAAAAATATTTTCCGATGTACTAAAGGCAAATAAAGTATTCCTCAACATCTTGGATCCCCAGAAACTCCATCATCCTCTTCCATTCCATCATTCAGTAGATCTTATAAAAAACAATTGTTTGCAAAACATTCCTCCCCTTAGCAGAAACGTCTGGGCTATAAACAAGTCAGAACATTATAACTGAATAAAATATATTAACCCTCTCCCCCCATCTAATGGGGTTGCCTTAATTAAAGAAAATAATAATGAAACGGACAGAACCTATAGAGTACTAATGTCATTAAATTTGTTCGAAGACGATTCCTCAAAGCATGGCGGCGTTCGCTGTCCTCTTACGAGCCCCAATGCAAAAGAGTTCGTCAAATCATAGATTGTTAAGTATACAGTATGTATCAGAACGAAAGGCCAAGTAAGAAACCTATTAATGTTTAGACCATAAATATGATTGTGGTGCCGGGCTTTTACAAATCTAGCATCTTTTAAGGGAAGTGAAAAAATAAATAAAATAAACGATTATTTTACTACCTCCTGTATTATTATTTATTTACAGTGTTATAAAATGACGTAAATGTCACAAATTTCCGCCAAAATTGAGTGCACACTCACGTATTAAATGCGACGCAGTTCAATGTGCCGGCCGCCGGCACGTAAACATCACACAGCAAGCGACGACGAAGATTCGATTCGATGGACGGAGGAGTGACTCGTGCCTAAAATGCGCCCTGCACGTCTCGTACTAGATCCCGGTTGGTTGTGAAAATGGCGTAGTACACGTTCTTCCTCTCTCACGTGTAACTATTGAGTCCCTCCTCGGTTGAACTGCACCGGCGGATTGTTATTTCCCAGTCGGATAAGTGTATTGACGATAACACGGCCATGGTTGGGTGGTTGGGTTGCCTTCGTGCGGGAAACCTCTCCGCGTACAGACGAAGAGCGGCATTCCCGTTTCCCTTACACTCTCCGCAAAGAAGGATCATATCCACCAGTTTCTCCGCAGAAAAATTTAAAGGCATTGTCAGTAATTTTTAATTTAAATTTCTATTTATTAGATTTTTTTGGCACACGAATGTCAAACACTGACTTGAAGTCATAGAGGACAGAGCCTGTCCTCTATGCTTGAAGTTTAAATTTAAAGGAAAAAGTCCAACTAATTGATTTAACCTGACCTCTTTCAAAATAAAAATAACTTGATGACCAATCTAATGAAATGTCATAATTATGCCAAAGTGAACTGTAAATGATATGCAAAATCCTTGTTGTAAAATGGTTGTAAATAATAATGAAATAATAACAAGAAGTCCTCAAAATGATAATTTCAAGAAGTGTTTAGTGTTTCGTATGATTAGGCTACAAGTATCTAGTCATAATTGAAATTGCAGTGACCTGATATGATGTGGATTGGTTTTAGTTAGTTTGTTTACGTTTATACTGACGTCTTACTGTTTCTACAGGCTGTTACAAGAGTTTTTAACCGACTGCAAATAAGCGAGTACTTAAAGTTATGTTGAGATTAAGCAAAGTTAAAAAAGCAAATAAAAGTTATTAGTAAGTATTTTGTTTGAACATACTCCACTTTACCATCAACCCGGCTTCAGCTTGGCCTTTCGTTTTGATACATACTGTATGAATCTTATATCAACTCGTTTTATTGTTCGAAAAGCTTTAGCTGCAAACGATTGATACAATATTATACTCCATAAATACAACGTTGCTTTTACAGTATTGCACAATAAATACATTATTGGAAAAAAAAAATCCTGGATATAGTAATTCATAAATGGTTTCGCAAAATAGTTCGTACATCCCTAGCGTTAAGCCCCTTTAATTTTATTATTCCAAAGAATAAATAGTATGTAATATTTAAAGTGTCAAAGGTATATAAAGTAGGTATTTTTTCATCATTATAAGTAGTTGATTGATTGATTAGAGCAACATGGGCCGCGGAAAACCAGTCACAGAAGAAGTCAGATTTTTTTTAATTTCCAGTTGTGAGAGTGGAAAATCTACCAACCAAATTGCCAGAGATTTATTACTGTCGAGATCTACTGTACAGTCAATTATCCAGCGTCGCAAGAAACACGGCACAATTTCGTGTTTGAAGAAGTCGGGCCGATCGCGTATGACGAATGCAGCTGAAAACCGGGTTTTAAAGAAAATTATCAAACAAAACCTCCGTGCTCGTGCGGGGGAACTTGCTGTAAAATGTCGTGAGATGATAAATAAAGACGTTTCAGTAGATACCTGCATAAGAGTTCTCAAAAGAATGGGATATAGTATTTACACGGCCAAGGAAAAACCTTTTCTAACGGAGTTACAGAAAACGAAGAGGCTGAAATTCACCCTCGAGCACTCAAACTGGACTACTGAGCAATGGCGCCAAATAATTATGGAGTGATGAATCGAAATTAGAAGTAACTATCGGCGACGAACGAAAAAATATCATTCGGAAGAAAAACGAAGCATTCGTCAAAGATTTCATTAAGAGAAAAGTGAAGTTTCCTGGGTCTGTGATGATATGAGGTTGCATGTCAGCTCAAGGGGTAGGCCGCCTGCATTTTGTGTAAGGGATTGTTAATGCAGTGAAACACCAGGACATTTTGAAAACAAGTTTAAGAGCGTGCACACAAAATTCGGTGATTTTGATGATTTTCAAATGCTTTAGAAAGCTATAAATCCTTAATTTTTTAAAGAAAAACTACTGTAACATATAAATAAACTCTTTTTCTAGGGATTAACGGAAAGAAATATTTTATTAGCAACACAGATTTCTTTTACTTAGCCAATTTGTTGAAGGGTTTTCACAAAAATACGCGTCAGAGCTGTCTTTCACTTGAAAATTTTCCATTAAAATTTACCATAAACGATATAAACTTGTTATTATCTGATAGAAAATATAGTCTACTGGGGATTAACGGAGAGACATGCATCAAATTATTGGTTTTTATTATTCAAATATCATTTTACATAATTTCAAAGTTGAACTATTACTTTATTTTTTTTCTCATTGATTTTAATGTAATTACAAATGAAACAATTTTATTGTAAATTTACAGAATATGTTTAGTCTAACCATATTTTTTTCATGGCTGATTATGAGTTACTTTATTTTTCACGATTTTTTAAACATTGGTCCAAAACCACTAAGGTCAGGTGGGGGAAGAGAAACGCAGGGATAAGAGGGCTCTACAGACCATAATCACTCATAACTCGACGAGTTATGGTCTGTGGTACCTCTTACCCCTGCCCTGCCCCTGAATTTCTCTTCCCCGCCTGATATTATAATTACGTTCGTAAAAAATGTGTGCGCCCTCTTAAATTCATCTATTCCAAGCTTGAAATATAAAAATGTCTACACTTTTCAACAAGACGGGGCTTCTTGCCATACTGCAAAGACCACGAAGACTCGGATCGCTTCTAAAGGAATCCCCACGATGGAGTGGCCATCGAATAGCCCAGATTTGTCACCCATTGAAACATTGTGGTGGAAAACGAAAAAAAAAATACGCAGGTTTCCATCGAAGTCAAAAGGTGATTTAAAAGAGAAAATCGTCGCTTTCTGAGTGTCTAAAACCTCAAAAGAGTGTAAAGAATTGATAGCAACGATGCCATATAGCCCAACCATCAAGACAAGGCTGAAGATCAAGGCTGTTATTAAGAGTAAAGGCGAGATAACAGTGGTAGCCGAACTATTTTGCATACTCAAGATCGATAGCCGAACTATTTTGCGTTGTCGTTGTTAGAAGAATTTTATTTTTTTTAGTACAATAAAGGAATATTTTTTGGTTGTATTATGTAGGAAATAAACTTGAATAATATTACTATACTTTTTTTTATTTCTTGCTCCCATGTTATTAAAATTAGCTACTAGATTTGGCTTTGAAAAAAAAGTTAATTTCAATTTTCAATAGTAGCCGAACTCTTTTGCATTGGGGCTCGTATTGGCCGGCCCAAGATCGCGCGTAACACAGTGGCTTTTTCCTCTATGGTCATTGGCTCTTTACAGTTTCGGTGACAGTTTGTAAGTTGAAATAAACTGACGGTTTGCGGAACTGGGTGGCCATCATTGTTTCTCTAGTTGGTCTGTCCTCTATGTCGCGAACGCGATCAATTAATACAATGGAATTGCCGAAGCCCAATCTCCAATAAAAATTATTTAATCCACTTACACAATAAATATAAACCACTAGCTTTTGCCCGCGGCTTCGCTCGCATTAAGTTCGGAATGACACAGAAGAGATCTCAGAAATATTTGAATACGCTGCTGTAGACGATATGCATATTGACTTTCAATTTGGGAATACGATAAAAGATTCTAGGCATATGCTACATAGAAAACATTGATAAATTGCGGAATGTCCAATAAATACTTTACATCCCTCATGTTAGAGAAGTGATAGATTATAAAAAGACAAAAAGTAGCCTATGACACTCACTCTCCATCCCTTCGACTATTTTCATCTTACCTGCATGCAAAATTTCAAGCGTCTAACTTAAGCGGTTTAGATTTTTCATACAAAGGGATTATCCTGCTAACTACCGTTCCAGTGGGAATTTCGCAATATCCTGTTGCAACTGAGCTTTAACTTTACTATGGTACCTGCATGCCAAATTTCAAGAGTCTAACTTAAGCGGTGTAGATTTTTCACACAATGAGATTTTCCCGCTAATTCCCGGTTCTATGGGAATTTTGCAATATCCTGTTGCAACTAAGCTTTAACTTTACTAAGGTACCCGCATGCCAAATTTCAAGCGTCTAACTTAAGCGGTGTAGATTTTTCACACAACGGGATTTTTCCGCTAATTCCCGTTCCCGTGGGAATTTCGCAATATCCTGTTGCAACTAAGCTTAAAGTTTACTAAGGTACCTGCATGCCAAGTTTCAAGTGTCTAACGTAAGCGGTTTTTGATTTTTCATACAACGGGATTTTCTCGCTAATTCCCGTTCCCGTGGGAATTTCGCAATATTTTGTTGCAACTAAGCTTGAAGTTTACTAAGGTACCTGTATGCCAAATTTCAAGCGTCTAACGTAAGCAGTTTTTGATTTTTCATATAACGTGATTTTCCCGCTATTTCCCGTTCCCGTGGGAATTTGGCAATATCCCGTTGCAATTAAGCTTAAAGTTTTCTAAGGTACCTGCATGCCTAATTTCAAGCGTCTAACTTAAGTGGTTTAGATTTTTCATACAACGGGATTTTCCCGCTAATTCCCGTTCCCGTGGGAATTTCGGGAATTCCTTTCTTAGTCCACCTCTAGAGTACCTAAGCTACGTCCCTTCCAAATTTCAAGTGCCTACGTTTAGCCGTTTAGGCTGTGCGTTGATATGTCAGTCAGTCAGTCAGTCAGTTTCTCCTTTTATATATATAGACTAGCTTTTGCCCGCGGCTCCGCTCGCATTAAATTCGGGGTAACACAGAAGAGATCTCGGAACTATACAATACATATTAGATACGAAGAGACAAAAAGTAGCATATGTCACTCTCCATGCCCTAAACTATCTCTACCTAAAAAAATCACGTCAATTCGTCACTCCGTCTAGCCGTGAAAGACGGACAAACAAAAAAACAAACACACTTTCACATTTATAATATTACATCACATACATACATATTCTCACGCCTGTATTCCCAAGAGGGGTAGGCAGAGCACATGAATTCAAAAATCCATAATATTATAGTTTAAATTTTAATTTAGCCTACGTTGCGAGAAGCGATATTTATATAAAAAGCGATATTTAAGATTTGTTTAAATAATCTTTAAATCACGATCAAAGAATGCGTAAAACGTTTCTGCCTAATCAATTTCTTTTCGTTCCACTCATCCACTATTTTAATATTAATTCTTATTTACAACTATAAATTAGTAATGAACGTGTATTATTACGTGAAACCGAATACTCATCAGGGTTTCTAGTCTTGTCATTCAGTAGAGATTGTGACAGCCTTATCTTAGGGAATAAGGACTAATTTACTAACGAAATGTAAGACATTATCACCTTAACGACTTTAGTGCTGGAATAATATAAAGTACCTATTTGCTCGCAAAAAAGCCTGAAATGTATGAAAATCAGCGGCGCTTCCGCCTTTCTTGAGCTAAAGCAGAGACCATTTTCACAAAAACGCGTAAGATGTTTGAAATATTGCGTCGCTTACTGTTTTCTCGAGTTGACAAAATTTGTATGGGAAAACGATTTTTTAGTTTTTTAGTATGTTGCACGATTTTTTTCCGTACTTTCTCAACGTAAAAACCTTCCCCGAACTTCAACAAACATTTAAAAAAAAATTGGCCAAATCGGTTCGTGCGTTCTGGAGTTATAGCGTCAGGGACAGGGAGGAAAACACGACTTATTTTTATACATATAGTAAGTAGATTAGCTTCTGCCCTCTCCGAGACTTGGCTTAAACCGAATTCGACATTTCGAATTCCTGGTATACGTCATTCTTCAACAGGACAGATCTGACGGATATGGCGGTGTTGCCATAACCGTTAGAAATAATCCCCCTTGTAAAATTTTCCCTCTCTCTTCTTTCAGTGAAGACTTCTCATTCATTGCTGCTATTGTAAATAAAATTTGTATAGTTTCAATTTATTTCTCTCGCACTAATGTAAATAAATATTTTCTCTCAATTAAATCAACGGTTATCTTCTCTGTCATACCAATACCTTTCTTAGTCTTAGGAGATTTTAATTGTCAGCATCTTGGGGAAGTTCTATTATGGAGAACAGTTGTTAGATATTATTGATTCTCATTGTTTATGTATTTTAAACAGCGGGTTACCGACTCGTCATACCGGTCCGGATGAAGGTTCAAGTGTTAATGATTTATCATTAGCTTCTGCAGATTTAGCTTTTACTTTGGAATGGCATCCACTTTCATCTTCGTATGGCAGAGATCATTTTTCAATAGTCATAACTTTCCTTTCTCACGAACCCATGAAAACTGATTGTGCCTCCAGATTTAAATATAGATTAACTAACGCTGACTGGGAATTATTCAATCAAAGAGTTCATCGGAAAACTAGTACATATTCCCAAGCAGATTTACAGATTTCAGCCGAAAATTTGACACAAATCTTGATAGAAACTGCCGATGAAACGTTTGATGCTAAAACTAAAAACCGTCGTCAATTCCCTCCGCCACCCTGGTAGGACCAAGAATGTACAATTGCAATTAAAGCGAGAAAATTTGCCGAAAAAAGGTACTGTAACAAAATTACGGGAGAGAATTTCGACCTTTAATTGGAAGCAGCCCGTGATGCCAAAAAACTATTTAAGAAAAAGAAATACGAAGCTTGGCAGTCATTTTGTGCTTCAATTAATCCAGAAGTTAGTGCGAAGGAAGTTTGGCGAAATATTCGCAGATTTAGATCAGCCCGCAATAATTCATCCTCTTATAAATTACCATTAGCATTAGCTGATCAATAAAATTCATGGACCAACTTGCCCCTCCTTCCGTTCCCGATCAAAATCCTTCCTTAATATCTTTTCCTGTCACTGTAACCGACACCCTTTCGGGATTGAATTCTGCCTTTTCTTTGACTGAACACAAAGGTGTCCTAAAGAATGTCAAAGATTCTACTTCTGGTGAAGATGGCATACCCTATTCAAAAAACCTGTCTGACCACATTCTATTGCTATTTATAAACGCTATCAATAAATAATGAGCAACAAATATTTATTTCATAGTCATGGTTAATTACACTGTGTCACATATTCCTATGTTAAATAATCCTACACACTTTTACAACTATCAATTATATTATGCGTTCTGGGCATATCCCGGACGCTTGGCAAACTCAATCGGTCATCCCTATCCTAAAACCCGGTAAACCACCTGATGATCCGTCATCTTATAGAGCCATACTTCTCTCGTCAGTACTGATGAAAGTCGCAGAACATTTAGTAAAAAATCGTCTAGAATGGTTCTTAGAGAGCAATAACTTATTAGCAAGTTCTCAATTCGGCTTTAGAAAAGGAAGAAGTACTATAAATAGTCTAGGAATATTCACTACTGATATAAGAGTAGCGTTTTCAAATAATGATTCGGTGGTCGCTACCTTTTTAGATATAAGTTCAGCTTATGACAATGTACTTGTGTTAGTCCTTGGAGAAAAGTTGAGAAACGTAACCATAATTTTATCAAATTTAATTATTAAGGTTCTCAACGAAAGATACATCAATTTAGTTATTGAAGTCAAGAAGATATTTCGAACTGTTTGGAATGGGTTACCACAGGGTTCGGTATTAAGGCTAATAATAATAATTCCTTTGGCGAACAACGTAAAATTTTTAGGGGTACCTAGTTTTAGACTCTAAGCTTACTGGTGTCCCTAATTGCGAATACGTTTTTGGCAGGTGTGAACGTAATTTATATATTATTATTATTATTTTATATTTCAGATGTTTAACAGGTGTTTGATGGGGAGTCCATCCTCGTTCTTTGAAATTCATTTATAATGCGATAGTCAGAAGTGTTATCGATTATGGATCATTTTTACTAAAGCCAGGTAATATAACAGCTTTAAAAAAAATTAGACATTCAGAACAAATCAATGAGAATAATCTTAGGTGCCATAAAATGAAGTCCAATAAACTGCATGAGGGTAGAATGCACAGAACCCCCATTTAATTTACGACGTCAATTTATTTCAGACAAATTCGTATTTCGTTGTGTGCAATTCAGAAATCGCTTGACTCGAAGATTGACTTCAAAAATCGCTTCAAAATTGATACATTTCAAAGCGAACTGACACGGAAACTGTCGAATTAAACATGATTTAGATTTTTGGTGCGTTTTACAATAGCGCTGCGGTACTAGGCATTGGTAAAAAATATGTACTTAATAAATATTCAATTTCATGGATATCTCGTACTTATCTAAGTGTAAGACCAAATGTTTCTTAGACAAATTTTATCCTAAACAGTAGTCCTACCGATTTATATAATAAACCAGCAATTTTTTTTTTTAATTTTTAGTTGGTTCGATTCCCGGTTGAGACAAGCAAAATTTAAAAAAACTTTTAATGCAGTTTTGTTTCTTTCTAAAAGTGAAGGAATGTTTCCTTTCAGCAAAATGAGCTAACTAAAAGATGTAAAGTAGTTCCCCTCCAGGGCCCATTGAAACTTTCCACCCTGTATACTGTGGCATTTGCTTGGATCCCTGCTCATTGTTGAATAACCGGAAATGAAAGAGTTGATCACATAGCAAACGAAGCGGTGGAGACTGGATATATAAATTTATTTAGAAACTACTCCCACGATTTGTCTGCTCTTACTGTAATTTGTCTCAGGAAATCCTGGGATGAAATCTGGGCTGAAGACAGACTAAAAGGTCGTTACTACCGCACGATTCAACCTTCTATTTCCGCTAAGCCCTGGTTTTGGAAATTCAGACTTGGCAAACGGATTACTACAATTTTAACACGTATGAGAATTGGCCATGTGTGCACGCCCTCTCACCTTGCTAAGCTCAACATTATTGATAGTCCCAACTGTGAGTGTGGATATGAGGAAGCTGATATTAATCACATTATCTTTGCCTGTCCCCAGCGCGATCATTCATCTCTCCTCGCTGGCCTATCCTTGCTACAAGTTCCCTTTCCATCATCAGTATCCTGTTTAAGTCTGCTTTTATGTATGTTTCATCATCCAATACAACGCATTCAAATTTTGTCAGCAAATCATTGTATAGTTTTGGTGCTCTTCGTTTTGCAGATAAATTCTGCTTAGCATCACGATTTGGTGCAGCTTGAGCCTTGTACGATTTTAAACCAGCTCTTGACTTGACTTTTTGCACATTGGACTGCGACATTTGTATGGACATTTTGGATTTGTATGACTGGATTTTCTGTAAAAAGCTGCAAGACACGGGCTTCTTTTTTTTTGTCCTTTACTCCTTGCTTTCCTCCACTACCGGACGTCCGGTCCAAGGTCAAGCGCTCTCGGAACTTTTTTAAAACCGAACAGACGGTGAATTGTGGGTATTTTAATAATTTTGCTAGCGCTCTATAGCTTAAATTGGGTTTTTGCGTATGGTTGACCAAAATAATTTCACGCTGCTGATATTCAGAGCTCGCCATCGTGAAAACGACTGAATGAAGTGATACGCTGTCAAGATATTTTTTGTTTATCATACCAAGGAATTTATATTTACAGCACTAAATAGTTCCCTATACTGTGTGAATGAAAAAAAAAGTACTTATGTATGCCCACGTTTTGGCGTGTTCAAGCTTTAGCTGCACTAATGGAAGAGAATCTGACCAGCTTTCGTCTGAATGACACATATAGCTGCTTTTAATTGGCGGTGAAAACGCTCCCCTGAACCATTCGCAGCAGGGTGATATACAGTCGTCCGAAAATGGCTAGAACCCGTTAAAGCTGACAATTCTCTAAATAGATGTGATTCAAATTTTTTACCTCTATCAGTAGTCACCTTTTCTGGACAACCGAAACGAGCTATCCACGTAGATACAAAAGCTTTTGCGACACTCGCAGCCGTAATATAAACTAAAGGTACCGCCTCTGGCCAACGAGTAGGTATACCTACCTATCCACTGCAGTTAGACAATACCTGTATCCGTTTGGCATGGTAAGCGGACCTACCAGATCTACATGAACATCTGTCAGCTCCGGTCCGAGCTCTGCCGGAAACCGGAAGCCAATATAAATATACATATTTACAAGATCAAAACAGTCGCCACAAGACCATATAACAGGGATACCCCTTGCAACACCCATTTTGCATATATGTTAAATGCAGGAATGTACCCTCTTAAATTATCCTTCGACAATTTGTCATTACTTAAAAATGCATTTGCCTCTTCCGCATTCTTAAACTTGATTTCGTGTCTATTCCTGCTAATCTGATTGATTTCGATATCAAGGATGTTTTTTATGCTGTTTCTACATATATTAGAACCTACCGAATTTTATGGGGTGAAGGGTACTAATCCCCCTGGGGACTGGCTACCAATTCCACGTAAACCATATAGGGGCCAGGGTCGTTACTCAAGTAGGTCTTTCGGAAAGTCGACGTTTCTTGTGAATTAATATCACGTTGATTGGTGGTTTGCTCAGCGAATTTGGAATCAGTCGCTGATACTAGTCTCGCGTTTGAAGTTTGTGAAGATGTGGAACGGTTAATCTCATTAGCGTTCGTGATTATTTCCGCCATATCGGTTTAAACCGGTTTAAGAAATGGCTGTGGTTTTTCGGGTTTAAAATGTTTTGTTCGGCTAGCGACAGGTATTTTGTCTTTCTTTGCATAGGAAACTGTACGGAAATCTCTTAATTCTACCATATTCGCCGCCTGATTCAGTGAAGATAATGGATCTGGAGCATCTGGGGGTTCAATGGGGAGACATCAGTCTCCATTTTCTCAATTGGGGCCCTATCTCATAATTAATATGTTAAAGACTTACCAATGACGAAATAATAATAACACAAATTAAAAATATTGTAGAATACAAAACACTTACAAATAAATTAAAACAACAATTTTTTTATGACCGCCCTGTTGAAAAGCCCACGTGCCGGTTGTGCCGCAACAAAAATGAAATAAAAAAGATCAGTTGAAAAATATATCCCTATCCCTACTAGTCCCTACTTAATATTATAAATGCGAAAGTAACTATGTCTGTCTGTCTGTCTGTTACGCTTTCCCGCTTAAACCTCTCAAACGATTTTGATGAAATTTGGCTCAGACAATCTTTAGACCCTGAGAAAGGACATAGGCTACCTTTTATTGCGAAAAAAAGGTAATGCCCAAAATAACTATTCCACGCGGACGAAGTCGCGGGCACAGCTAGTAGTACAACGTAAGGTTGTTAGAGTCTGGCTAATGAAAGTTAAGACTACAAAATGGCGGGAAATTTAAAAAATCAACGTGTTGCAACACCAAGTATAGGGCGAGAAAACGATAATGATAATTGTAAAAAAAATATAATTTGCAAGCAAGTGACAGCAGTGGAAAAGATTTTATTAGTGTTTAATGATTTGATTTTCAATGAGTTACGTATACAGGGTGGCCCATTTAAAACGGTCAGTATGGGGAAGTCCGAAACTATACGAGATACGAAGATCTCTTCTTAGAAACCATGTCATCGATTTTCATAAAAAGAAAAACTGCATTCATACATTTAAAAAAAAATGTGTACTCAGTTCGGGAATCGAACCCGGTTGTTTTGAAGAAAAACACTCTCACTATTTCTATTTAGATATCGATTGTGTAGATCTTAAGCAGTAAATATGTGCAAGAAACATGATTTCTAAAATGAATAAAATGCATCGTTTTTATATGGCTTAAATTATTTTAATAGGTATTCAGAGTGATCAGATCACAGTTTACAAACGTACTACGTATTGAAAAAGGCGGTGGTCACTTCGAACTGGGGAAATGGTCGCTTTTTGCCTGGAGTATTTTACACATTATTATTGATTTCACCTTCAATGTTTTACTCTCTTGAGGGTGGACGGTGGAGACACTGATTTCTGCAAAACAAAATAAAATTATAACGACAATTTCTCAAGGTACCTACTGATTTTGGTTTCTTAAACACGACTCTTTCTCCAGGTCTTTGAGGTTTTAAACGGTATTTTGTACCTCCTTCACGCCATCTACAAGCCCCTTGGGTATACAGGGTGTCCCAAAACTCAACGATAATTTGGGACCGGATGATAGGCCATGTTATACCAGTTCAGGGAAAAATACAAAAAAAAATCCATGTCACTCGGTTCAGGAATAATAGGCACTTTTTCAAAAGAGTTGAAAATCGACACCCTCGGTTGTATTTTCTAGTCCTGTGATCACCAGTGTCACTATTTCGCTGAGATTTTTTTAATTTTGGAATCTTCATTAACGATGCTATTAATCGCAACCACAAATTGATGCCAAAAACATTGGTAATTTAATAAAATAAGTCAAGTTTTGAAGAGTCATAGTTAACGAAAATATTGTTAGGTAACTTTGACTCTTAATTTTGAAAAAATAAAGTACTGGACTTCCCTTGGCAAGTTATTTCAAAAGATGGCGCATTTAATGAAGATTTTAAAATGATGCAACACTTGTTATTTTGCTTGCTATTAAATAAAATATTTCTTGTTTTTTACAAATTGAGCTCATTATTAACAACTTAACATTACGAATTTTGTTATTAAAATTGCTATTTTTTGTTTGTTTTCCGTACCCAAAGGGTGAAAACGGGACTCTATTACTGAGATTTCTATGTCTGTCTGTCTGTTTGTCTGTCCGTCTGTCACCAGGCTGTATCTCAAGAACTGTAAGAGCTAGGCAATTGAAATTTTGAGAGATGATGTAGGTATTTCTGCTGTCGCTCTAACAACAAATACTCAAGTTAAAATAGTTATAATAATAACCTCCATAGAAAAAACTTTGATACTTTGGCCGTTTTGCGAGTCAATCTCAATAACCGTAATAGCTAGGCAGTTAAAATTGTCACAGATTAGAGTCTCACCAAACCAGTCGACGCGGATTTGGCTTTCGCCGAGTGTTTTACACCACAGTACAGATGTAGTGAGAAACTATTTTCCTTCGTAAATGTTCGAAAAAGTTCGTATTTATCGTTTTCTCTCAAATAGCTTCGGTGCCCATTTTAAAGGGAATTCATTCCGTAAAATATATGGTAAATATCCAGTTTTAAATAATAATTGTAATTGTTTTAAGGAAAAACGATAAATACGAACTTTTCCGAAAATTTACGAAGGAAAATAGTTTCTCACTACATCTGTATACGCATTTAGCCGTCGAGAAGGCCGATCGCCTGCGATCTCTCGTCGCAAATCGCAAACCGCCGTACAGCGGCAATTGGCGCTCTCGAGATCCGTACGGCCGTCAAGACGTCCGACAGGCTGCGAACGGCCGTTGAGTCGGGCGAACAGAGCGTCTAGTGTAATGTAATCGATCATGCAGTCGATAACGAATTCGTTTGCGGGTTATCGCAAAATTGTATGTAAACTGAGACAGAGCCGCCAGCGGTACGTTTGCACAACTGCCGTGGTCGACACGTCTCCATACAATTCCGCGATAACTCGCAAACAAAATCGTTATCGAATCCATCATCGTTTTCAATTCACTAGACGTTCAGGTGTGGGAACAGCGGATGATCGGCAATCGTAAATCTCATTTTTGGAGACTGGTTGTTAGTAACAACATCAGTTGGGAATTGGACAGACGTGTTTTAGGTTATTTTTCTTGTTATAATTGATAGAGATTTTAATGTAATAATTCAAATAGACAAATCCAAATGAATTAGTAGTTACTACGGCCGTCGTCGGCTCTGTTTGGCCGTCGCCGGCTACATTCAGCCGTAGAAGGCGCTGAACGGCTTCCGCCGGCGCCGATCGACCCTCATCGGCCGTGATCGGAGCTGTTCAGAGCGTCTAGTGTGTTCAAATCGATCATGCAGTCGTTAACGAATTCGTTTGCGAGCTATTGCAGAATTGAATGGAGACGTGTCGACCGTGGCAGTTGTGCAAACGTTCCGCTGGCGGCGCTGTCGCAGATTCCATACAATTTGATCACAGGACTAGAAAATACAACCGAGGGTGTCGATTTTCAACTCTTTTGAAAAAGTGCCTATTATTCCTGAACCGAGTGAAATTTTTATTTTATTTTTCCCTGAACTGGTATAACTTGGCCTTTCATCCGGTCCCAAATTATCGTTGAGTTCTGGGACACCCTGTATATATTTTTTGGGAATTTTCCGATGAAAAAATTAAAAAGAGTGTTTTTATTTTTATTTTACCACTAGCTTTCCGCCCGGGGCTTCGCCCGCGTGGAATTCGGTTATATTGCGGTATAAAGCCAACATTCCCTCAGGAACATATTTTTTTCCGGGATAAAAAGTACCCTATTATTTAATCCGAACTTCTAACTTTACGTCTGCAAAATTTCAAAGCAATCGGTTCAGTAGTTACGGCGTGAAAGCGGAACAAACAAACAAACTCACTTTCCTATTTATAATATTATACTTAATATTAGTAAGGAAGTAAAGATTGTATTGTGTTAGTGATTCTGAGTATCAGGATTTTTTTTCGTTACAGATTTCATTTTCACCCTTTATTGTAAACACAGTATCAAAACTACTACGGCATACTGACCTAAGACATCCGATATCGTGCGTAAGTACGCCGTTTTCCTATTGAAAATCTCCTCCCGCTCGTCTCTTTTTTCTTTATATTTACCAATCATGGTCAAAAGTAGCTTGCGTGCGTTGCTTTTAATACTTTTGTTCATTATGGACGCCGAAATCTTTCAAGAAAACCGCGATCTTTTTCTCAACTGACATAAGTGATATGACAGTAAAGTGGCGTTTGACACAATTGACTAGTTGCCATATAGAAAGTTTAATAAAAATCTTAGTCTCAACTTTCATTAATAGTCTGGCTATTATGTACAATAGCAGTAATGACAGAGAAGTCATCACTGAAAGAAGGGAGAGGCAAAAATTTACAAGGGAGATTATTTATAACGGCTATGGCAACACCGCCATATCCGTCAGATCTGTCCTGTCGAAAAATTACATAACCAGAAATTCGAAATGCCTAATTCGGTTTAAGCCAAGTCTCCGAGAGGGCAGAAGCTAATTGTCTATATTTATTGTGCAAATGGATTAAATAATTTTTATTGGAGATTGCGCTTCGGCAATTCCATTGTATTATTTGATCGCGTTCGCAATGATCCATAAGAAGAACTGAGTTGGGTTAATTTGTCGATAGAAGGGCATCGTTGTTCGGTATTGTTTATATTTAAGTCAGAATTACACGTGGACTGTATATTTAATAGAAGTTGAATTATATCAGAAAGTGTGTACACTGTTTCATTATTATTTTCTTTAATTAAGACAATCCCATTAGATGGGGGAGGAGGGTTAATATCTTTTCATCATCATCATCAGCCCATATAAGTCCCACTGCAGGGCACAGGCCTCCTCTCAGTATGAGAGGGCTTGGGCTATAGTTCCCACGCGGAAATAGTTAATATCTTTTATCAAGTTATAATGTTCTGACTAGTTATAGCCCAGACGTTTCTGTCTAGGGGAGGAAGGTTTTGTAAATAATTGTTTTTTATAAGATCTACTGAAAGATGGAAAGGAAGAGGGGGATGATGGAGTTTCTGGGGATCCAAGATGTTGAGAAATACTTTGGTATGCCTTTAGTACATCAGAAAATAATTTTGCAACCGGATCATGAGCTTCAGAATAAGATACACGTCTCTGTGCCATGTAAAGTTTTATTTTCGTCTGCCTTTCTTATTCTGGGCATTTCCTGTTGGTGGCGGAATGCATCCCAGAGCAGAGACAGGAATTCGCACAGTCTTCCTCAACAGAGCATGAGTCTCCAGCGTAACCTTGGCCACACTTGTAACATCGGGGGCGAGAGTAACATCGGGGGCGAGAGCTACACTTATTCTTAGTATGAACAAAGCGGCAGCAGGCATAACACTGAATAGTAGGATGAGAATACAGTTCAACCGGGAGAGCGTTGTAGCACATGAAAACATGCTTTGGTAGAGCTTGTCCATCGAAAGTTAAAACAACAGTCTCTGAAGGCTTCC
This sequence comes from Adoxophyes honmai, assembly GCA_005406045.1. Taxonomy (NCBI): domain Eukaryota; kingdom Metazoa; phylum Arthropoda; class Insecta; order Lepidoptera; family Tortricidae; genus Adoxophyes; species Adoxophyes honmai. The sequence goes on along the minus strand of BHDV01052228.1, from coordinate 367,097 downwards.
ACTCAG
>BHDV01052228.1:351487-364080 GCA_005406045.1 Adoxophyes honmai | reverse complement strand
TCTTAAATGTGAATTATTATTCAACCTTAAGCGTTATGGGAATCCGTTATTCAGCTGATAAGCAGCTATCTGTGCTACTTGGGTCGACACGTTATGTAAAAAATTTAAACACAAACCTTCTGAAAAAAATTAACAAACCAGCGAAAAACTTTTATTTTTGTTTAGGCAACAGGATTGTACGAGTTTGATTTTGGTTGCACTGTTATGGCGTCACAGGGTCACTGCAGCTTTACCGACGGGTTGAAGTCTAGTATCGCCACCTATTATAGATTTTCTGTAAAAACGATTATTCTTCTTGCCCAACTTATGCTTCTTGCCCGGACTTCCCCTATCCGGGGACCCACTCATTTTGTGGCCTGAAGCCAGGCCTCGAAAAGGTAAAAAATATCACTTGCCCGATATTTTTACAGCCGAGTCCTTACTAATATTATAAGTCAGAAAGTGAGTTTGTTTGTTTGTTTGTTTGTTCCGCTTTCACGCCGTAACTACTGAACCGATTGCTTTGCAATTTTGCAGACGTAAAGATAGAAGTCCGGATTAAATAAAAGGCTAAAATTGATGTTCCCGAGTGAAAACAAAAATATTGTTTGCTTGATAGATCGATATCGATCGATGACCGATCGATAGATGATAGATCGATGGCGCTGTGTGTCGTTTGAAACGAGAAGTTTTCTTATAGTTGTGCTTTATACCACAATATAACCGAGTTCCACGCGGGCGAAGCCGCGGGCGGAAAGCTAGTTACTAATAAAACAATAACAAACTAACTACTTACAACTAATACATACAATTTTTCTACAAAACTGATCTTTTATACAAGTTAAATAATTTTATAAGAAATTGTTGTAATTTTTTATTGTTGTTGGCAAAAAGTATAATGATAGAATTGAAGTTACATTGTTGACAAGCAAGTTTTCACAAATAAAAATAGAACGACTATAAATCTTGATTACAGAGTAAAAAACTTAAATAAATATAAAATAGCCAGTACATAATATTAAATCTTATAGTACTACCTATTTCAACAGAAATCGCTAAAAAGAAACACTCCCGCCATCATGGAGGACAGAACCTATAGAGTACTAATGTCATCTTCTTTGTTCGGAAATTATTCCGCAAAACAATTGAAGACATCGCTGTTGGCCGACAAAACTATTGGCCGGCCCAAGATCGCGCGTCACACTAGAGTTGGGTAAGTTTACAAATCTATCGATAATATATCGATCGATAATAGTATTTTTTTTACTAATTGTACTAGAACGCAATTTTTAAAACAAAATCACCTCTTTGTCTTCGCACTCATCGTTCAATATTATTATCGCTCTTGTAAAATTATAAATGAAATGTAAACAACTTTTAAAATAAAAGATTATAAGATTCACCAACATATTTAATTCCTTTCCAATGCAGTCATCTTTTGGTTTATTGAAAAAAAAAAACTAATCTGGACCAAGATAATAAAATAAAACTGTAAAAAAATAAAAAATAAAAAATATAATAAAGGTTACAGTAAATAATGAACTGTTTCGTTAAATTAATATAAAATAAACCTACTTTCAATCACAGCGGGTTACAGCTAATTTAATTTCAGTAAATTCATTCGTCAGAAGTACTGCCCCTAGTTCTGCTTGGCATTCGTTCAGCATGGAAAGAAAATCTCCAGTCATCTGTGGCAGAACTAGTCTATGGCGAGCCGTTGCGTTTACCAGGAGAGGTTTTTGTGCCTAGTAATGGCCTCGTAATGGCCGTTTAATGGATTATACCAGCTTTACCTCTCGCCTCAGCCGGCTGGATTACTACCACGGCCCACTACGTGGAATGCCGGAAATAGAGCATTTTACATTCCCAGGAATCTCGATACTGCCAGACTGCCACTCGTGTATTTCTGCGAGAAGGCATGTCTCGTAGATCATCGCAGCCTCCATATGTTGGCCCGTATAAGGTTCTAGAACGGGGACCTAAGACGATGAAACTTGATGTCAGCGGCAAGGACGTGACTGTTTCCATTGATCGGGTTAAGCCGGCCCATTTAATCAAAGATGACGAACGGCTAGCTGTTTCTACTCCATCAACACCGATTACAACTACTGCGCCAGCAACGTCCTCCCCTCCTGCTCCAGTACAGACCACGCGTTCTGGGCGTGCCATTCAGCTTCCGTCACGGTTTCTGTCTGGAGTATCGGTCTCCGAGGGGGGCTTATGTAGAGGCGAATGGTTAACCTTTTGACCGCCAAAGACGCCGTATCACGTCATCGCAAGTCAGTGCCCGTGACGCCACGACGTCAAATGGTGCATCGAAGTTATTGCGAAAGAAATGAAATATAAAACGCTGCAACATTTTTTCTAGGTTTACTTTATTTATAGGTAGTGTAAGTTATTTTATACCTAATTTAAATAAAATAATACAGCACCATTCGAAAAAAAACAAGCATTATCTAAGAGCCGACTCACGTCTTTGGCGTCAGGAGCACAGCGTTTCACTTCGCGCCTTGGCGGTCAAAAGGTTAAGCAGCCTTTGCCCCTGTTTTTGGTATGCATTTTAAAAAGTTTGTTTTGATTGATTAAAAATTTATTAATGTCACAAGCATCGCCTTTAATTTGTAATAATACAATTTAATTAATATTCTTACAACTTTTATAAAAGTTGAAAAGTCATCGCTTATCCTAAAATGGATAGAGTCAGATTCTGACTAAGGAATTGGGGACTTCTTTGAAATAGTCATACATAATTAAAGATGTTTTATTCGACCTCTAGTTTCCTTTTTTCGAAATTTCCTCCATGTTTCATTTATTACTAGACCAGTTTTCTGAGGCTACTACAACTACACTTCTAAAGCTGCCAGCAGAAGCAGATATGCCAGCTTCTTGGCACTAGGTGCGTATCCACCCTGATATCACAGATCGTGATCGTGAAGCATTCTTTGCAGATCCTCTAATGGATATAAATAGGTTTGTAAAATATTTTATTTGACGCCTTTCTTGAGAAATAGTGATGGACATTCTGATCCAGATTAAGAGTTATAGTCTGTCTTCACCTTCATTGTAGTTATTTTTATACAACCAACCCGACTGTCTTTATGAATTCGAATCCGTTTTTGAACCAAATTTTGGCCATGAGATGATTTCTTCGCCGTTATCTAAAAACGATCCCTCTTTTAGAGTAAGTAAACTGAGATCATGCACCCGCCTTCCTGTAAATAAAAGACGAAGGGCACATGTGAGACGGAAAGTTTGAAATAAACTTTTCTCGTCTAGATAGTAAGATATCAGGAATTAACACAGGTCGTCTATGTTCTGAGTCAAAGGTTATTGCAGAGGAGGAAGTTCCAAGAATAATTGCCTTAATGGCTTGTTTTACGAAGAAGTTAAAGCTTAACTCCTGTGAACGGCGAGGGTTACTCATGGTAGCAACGATTGATTTGTGTAACGAAATGATTCGCGGATTTATTTTATGGTATTATGAAGTGTGAGTACTGGCGGCACCGCTCTGGCCTCTATGGTCAGATTCAAATAGTTTGATGTTCTTTGACTGATGTTAAAAACAATACGTAAATTGTCATTGTAAATAAATATTCGTCTACGCTATATGAGTTCTGTGTCGAGCATTTTATTCCACTGCCTCCCTGCCTACTTAATTCCATGGCTTTAGTTAAAGCAAACGATCCAAATTTACCTAACAAATTGGTAGCAGAGCGTGGTTAATTTGCACGTAAGTAAGATGGCATCTTCATCAAATTATCGAAGTACAGAACAGTTGACCAAGTCAAACTATGATACTTGGTGTCTTCAAGCACAAGCGGTTCTCAGCAAAAATGACTACTGGGAAATCGTAAGCGGCGAGAAGAAATTGTCACCTAATGCAGATGAGGCAGTCAAGGCAGCGTTCAACAAGGAGGATTTAAAGGCAAGAGCTGAAATTTTACTTCTGTTATCGCCGTCTGAGTTAAAACAAATTAAAACCTACACGACATCTAAAGCAGTATGGGACAAACTGAAAGCTACCTATCAAAGCAGCGGGCCTGCAAGAAAAGCCACCTTACTGAAACAACTGGTATTTAAGCGAATGACCGTAAAGGAGGACATTCGTGATCACATAAATAATTTCATGGATGTAGTCGATAAACTCGCCGACATGGATATAAAAATTCCTCCAGAATTGCTCAGCATTATGCTTCTGTATAGTCGGCCGACAACTTTCGAAAACTTTAGAATAGCTATAGAGTCTCGTGACACTTTGCCCTCTCCCGAAGACCTGAAAGTGAAAATTTGTGAAGAATATCAGGCCAGAAGTGGAGGAGAGCAACCTGAAAACTCCGAAGCATACGTCTTTAAGAAAAACAAGCAAAAGTTATACTGTAAGAGTTGCAAACGGAGGGGTCACACTGCAGAGACATGTTGGGGAAAACAGAAGAATGCAAATGGCAAAAATTACATGAACAAAAACAGTAATTTTAACGTTTGTCTCAGCACAGCAAGTCCAGACATCAACGAAAACACCTGGTGTTTAGATAGCGGCTGCTCATCGCATATGTGTGGCGATAAATCCATGTTTTCCACCATATCCCCAGAAAATGGCACATTGAAGTTGGCATCGAATACGAGCCTAATTCAAGGAAAAGGAAGAGTCACAGTTCAGCGTGAAGAACGAAAATTACAATTTCATTGATACCTTGTATGTTCCCGATGTATCAGTGAATCTTTTTTGCGGATACTGCTGGCAGGAAAAACTTCAACACGTCAGCATTAAAAGCAGTCGGTTATCGCTTGGATCAGGGAGAGCAGTCTGCAAATCGGCGTATTTCTGACGGTGGTATATTGCGAAGCATCTGGATAAGCACTCTATTTTTTGCCCAGAACATATTCATTCGGGAATCAATTATTTCCGCTCGTCTCCTCCAGACGTACTACACCAGGTCGTCAGACTTCTTCCTAAATTTCGAGTCAGCGTCGAGATAGTAACTTTTTACAGATCCTTTTGTGTCATAGTAATACGTCCAACTGCTGGCCACAGGCCTACTCTCAATATTAGAGGCTATAGTTCCCACTCGGGCTCAATGCGGATTGGGAACGTCACACACAACAATGAATTACTTCATCGCTGTGTGCAGGATTCCTTATGATGTTTTTCCTTCACCAAATAGCTCGTGGTAAATATCAAATACGATATGGCACATAAATCCTGAAAAATTCAGAGGTGCGAGCGTGGGGTTCGAACCCTCGACCCTCTGCGTGAGAGGCCAAAGGTCGAACCGCTGGGCTACTACAGCCACGATTCGTATCATAAGGTAAGTATCTTTAAACATTCTCCTTAGACCGCGAGGTCTTTGAGTGATTACTCTAAAAGGCAAGAAGACTTCCAGTTGGGGGACATCCTAAATGCTGGTGTGATCTGTAATTGTTTCTGGGTGTCCCCGTATATTTCACCATCCTTGTTGGCCAAATATCTGGCAACGTATTGCCCCTTCCACATAGGACGATCTGTGTCGGATATTTGTAGCTTAGATTCAGTCGTTTGTGGACTGAAGTCTAACTCCATATATTCTTCGGAGCGTAGAGTTGCCAACTGGGCTTCGGATTTTTTTTTGCCCTGAGCTCTGCTTCTCTAGATGTTTCTGATGTTTCTTCTGTTTCAACCCCGACCGTACTTACTATCGGATAATGAATCGAAAGATTCTTTTGGATCTCTTTGCGTAGCAGAAAAAAGCAATTTGTCAATATTCTCATTTTAAGTGTTTTAATTTAAAATTACCTTGTTAAATAGCCCCATTTGTTGAATTAGGAAATGTGGTGTTGGAGACGCATGCTTAGGATCCCATGGACTGCGCACCGTACCAATATTTCAATTCTAAAAGAACTCAATATCAAAGAGATTATCGGCGACAGTACAACTGCGAATCCTCAAATTCTTTGGGCACATCTCTCGCAACGAGGGCTCCATGGAACGTTTGGTGGTGCAGGGGAAAGTTGAGGGAAATTGTGTGTGTGGGAGTTGAGGGAAGAATTCGACGCAAGAAACTTGGCAGAAAGTCATTTTTTCAAAAAATTAAATTACAAAAATATATACATATAAATATATTACAAAAAGAAGTAAAAATTTACATAAAAGCAATCAGTGTAGTTCTAATGTAGAGGCAGGATATTTAAGTAAAAACATGTATCACTGATCCAAGGGCCAAGGCAACGCGCTGACGCGAGTTTTCATGCCATCATGTCCTGTTCTGAAAGCAGAGTGGTACCGAGGCACGATTGCCTACGCCACGAACCCTTACGGGACGCGTCACTCCAGCCTCGGGCCTGTGCTTGATAACGTTAACCTTAATTTGGCTGTATGGGTTTTATCTCTTTCACCTATTCGGACTAAAAAGTATGTTGGGTGTCATTGTCAAACATTTGTCAACGAAGTTAATTAGTCAGTGTTACCAACTTAGTGGATTTATTACTAAATTTAGTGGTTTCAGCACCCCATGTAGTGGTGTAATATTTCATTTAGTGGGTGGTGGTTTTTTTTAGGGGTTTTTTATCGGAGGAATTTTATCCCATAATTACGTATGTCGCTTACACATTTAATCATTCAGACATTTTTGTACTGGCAGACAGACTATTACCGATTATTGATAAAAATGTTGATAGTTAAGCCCTAACAGACGACCAAATTTGGTTTGGTCCGAACCACGAACTTGGTTGGCTCCAAACCAACACAACAAAACAAATGTTCGGCCAACCGCTAAACACGTTCGAATTTGGTTTGTAGCCAACCAAGTTCGTGGTACGGACCAAACCAAATTTGGTCATCTGTTAGGGCTTTTATGTTAGACTCAGTTTAGTTCATTGTAAAAGACACCTTTTCATTCTGTAATTGATTAAAATATTTTAGTGGACAATTTAGTGGTTTCCAGATTTTGATCAGTGGTTTTCTGATGGTTTTAGAAAAAATCTGGTGGGAAGCTAGTCGAACCGTTGGCAACACTGGCTCAGCTCAGGTAAGCAAGGCAAAATACTAGAGGTGAGGCGAAAATATTAGATCAGATAAAAATACTAGGTATTTTCCGAGATTAAGCCGCACCTAATCCAGAGGACGCAGTACCTAATCCACCTAATCCAAGTTCTCACTACTACCGACTAGCCGCCTTTAAATTAAATACGCCTACTTGCTTGGCTCAATTTTAAGCTGTCAGTCCTAAGCCTGTAAAAGTCTGAAGGGAAGATTACAATTCATTAAACAAGTTTACTTAGAATGGTATGGTGACACAGTGTAGTACGCCGAGGTACTGCATCGTATCATACGCTCAATGCTCTATACTATGTGGATTAGGTGCAGTACGGTACGCAGTACTGGTTAAGTTATCGTATACGCTCAATACTTTGTACTATGTGGATTAGGTATTTGGATTAGGTATTTTTGTGGATTAGGAACAGGTGTACCTGATATTAAATTTACCTAGTATAACCCATCTCTACAAAATACGTCGTCACACTTCACACTGCACTGTCACACTCACTCACGACATCTTCAATTTTTATTCAACCAAGAGAATACAAATATCTCAGGATTTTTAATAATATTCTCCACTTTACAACTACATTATGGCATCCGTACCTTTAATGTACGCGCAAGAAGATTGTGAGCTCGGTGGAAAAGAATCCGTGGAAGTAAGAATTTAAATTAACATTGTGAATACTTATTTGAGAAAGCTAAAGTCACAACTTCGCTATTTAAGTTGACCTTGTGTTGTGGAATTGGGAATTGTGTGTTTATATAGAACAGAAAATTAGATATGTTAACGTACCTAAAGAAAAAGCTTATATTTACCCAAGTACCTCTGTACCAAAGCAAGGATCACTCATCTGTTTTATATGTTATTAGGCGTAAATATAAATCAAGCGCAGGCACGTCAGCAAGAGAGTTCTAACGTCACGATCAACCCAATTGATTCCTGACCCACCATAGAACATTCTATAGTGGACCAGAAATCGATTGATTCAACTGTATGTATTTTACACCCTTCAGGCCTTGTGCCTATAGAATGAATGGTATGGTTGATGGATCCCTTGAAAATATATAATACTTATTATTTCAATGTTAAATATGTTATTTACATTATTATTAAACTCAATATTGGAGGTGCAATTACTAATTGCCAATTAAGTAGCTGGAAAAAATGGATTGCTAAAACTGGATTATTTGACACTTATGTCATTATTGTTTCTTCCTATTCATGACTCTGCACAATATTCTTCGCAGTGGTCTTTGAAAATTGTGCAGAATCGCAAATAAGAAGAACCAATAATCCCCGTGTGGTGCCGGGTTAGAATAGCACCTCCCCCCTTTCTTCGAGTGGGTGTCGTAAGAGTCGACTGGGAAAGGGTTAGTGTATTGTGGGCGATGGGCTAGCAACCTGTCACTGCAATATCACGTTTAACCATCTGATTACCCTGAAAATGCTAAACGTGGCACTGGATTTTTGAATTCATGTGCTCTGCCTACCCCTCTTGGGAATACAGGCGTGAGAATATGTATGTATATGTATGTAATAATCCCTTAAATGTTTAATAATCCAAAAACATTTGTGTATTGTCAAGTCTATTTAAATTTGTAAGAAACAAAAAAATGTGAAAAACAAAATAAATGTGTTTAATTAAAGTCTGAGATTCTCTTGGTAATGAAAATATATTGATATGTAGTTATACAGGATGGAAAAATCGAATGCCACATGGATGGCAACTACCTTAAATATTGTAAACAGCACATTTTGTGTAAGGAAGACTTTCCTTTATTTTTAAAAACAATGAATTCTGCATTTAAGGATTTATGAAAAATCACTAGCCTCCATCGGGACTCGAACCGGTCAAATGTGACAAAAAATAATGTACCATATTTTATGATGCAGATTTTCTCTAAATAACAAATACAATCAGAATAACGGAAGGCCATGAAAACTTAAAACTAAAAATTTAAACAAAATAATTGTCAGTCATTTATAATGTGAAAGCACTTGCAAGTCGCGATTTCGATTAAACTACGTAAAATAGTAGAGTAATACGTAAAATATTTGAAAATGGAATGAACACAATAAAAAAAAAGGGATTCCATGGATTACTACTTAATTGCGGTGCATTTCATGTGACCTGTGAAATCAAATTTAAAAGGTAATTGTTATTTTTCGTGGCCTTTCGTTATTCTGATTGTATTTGTTATTTAGAGAAAAATGATCCTTTTCGGTAACCCTTTCAATCTGCATCATAAAATGCAGCACATTTTTTTTGTCACATTTGGCTGGTTCGAGTTCCGACTGAGGCAAGTGATTTTTCATAAATCCTTAAATGCAGAATTTATTGTTTTTAAAAATTTAGGAAAGTCTCCCTTACGCAAAATGTGCTGTTTAAAATATTTAAGGTAGTTGCCATCCATGTGCCACATGTGGCATTCGATTTTTCCGCCCTGTATAATACATTGGATGGCAGAAAGCTATAATATTTTTAATTCTTAAACTGTCAAGCTACCAAATTGCACCTCTGATAATGTACAATTTAATCTATTTCAATACTGTAAAAACCGGCCAAGTGCGAGTCGGACTCTCGCACAAAGGGTTCCGTACCAAAAACTGCAAAAAATAAGAATTTTTGTATGGGAGCCCCCCTTAAATACTAACTTTATTTGAATTTAATTATAAATTTTTAAAGTAGATATTTAATTAAATATTTTGTGAGCATTTCAAATATTTAGCTGTTACAGTTATTTAAATAGACCCAAAACAGCAAAAAAAAAACACGTTTTTCTATGGGAGCCCCCCTTAATTATTATTATTATTTTGATTTTAGTATGTCTCAGTAATAGGGTTCCGTTTTTATCCTTTGAGTACGGAACCCTAAAAAAGTACTGCATTACAGTCTACCACCATAATTATAATTAATTAAATTACCTATGTACCATTTAAATAAATGTTATACCCTTTAAACATACAAATAATTGATATTGGATGTTTAAACAAGGTAACTAGGAGTTCATAAAGCTAAGAAGTTCTTAAAACTAGCTGAACAGCCACCACATTGGTTTTATCTGGTTGTCCTCCAGTCAGACGTCAGTCTTATACTATAAAATATAGCAGTATGTATGAATAAAAAATAATTATTTTGACATTTAATATGTTTGCAATGCAGAAGATTGGTTTAATTTTCAAATAAAATAAGTATGTGACAAAAGTAGATCATAACTTTTGTCCCATAATGATTATTCTCTGTTTAATTTAAGATTATAAATTTAATGGTTAAAAATTTTAATTTTTCTCTGGAATCCAAAGGCAAATCTGGAAATGATTAGTTCAAGAATACTTATTACTGTTTGTTGTAATGTTTTCATGCAGTATCAGTATTTGTGGCAATGCCATGTGATTACTTTAAAGTGTGTTAGGTTTGGGTAGTAAAAACCAAAACTTAAATAAACAGAGTGTACGAGGGGTGTTCAATAAATAATGAGAATTACATATAAATTCTTTAGCAAAGAAATAAAAAAGTACTGGCAGGCATAGCCCATGTAATTGTAATGATAAATAAAAAAAAATAACTTGACACTCGTTTGTTTTTTTAAAAATAGAACACATTGATTTCGTTGTGTCGCGACCAAACGGTAAAAAATGGAGGAAATTGAAGTTCGTGCAGTAATTCAACACCTCTGCTTGAAAAAAATTACTACTGAGCAAGTTCATTTAGATTTTCAAGAAACATTAAGGGTTCACGCTCCTTCTTACTCTACGGTTGCAAGGTGATGTGCCGAGTTTAAAAGAGGAAGATCGACCACTAATGACGACCCACGCTCAGGGCGCCTGAACACTGCAGTGACCGAACAAATGATAAAAAAAACGAGAAAATAATTTTAGCGGGTCGTCGTGTTACAATTTGATTTATAGCTGAAGAAGTAAAGATTTCTGTCGGGAGTGTTCAGAATATAATACATGACCATATGGGCATGAAAAAGGTATCAGCACGCTGGGTACCTACCCAGAATGCTTACGGACGCTCAGAAACAAACCAGACTGCAGGTTTCACAGAGCTGTTTGGAATGGTTACAGCAAGATCCCGAGCGATTTTTGAATTGTTTTGTAACAATGGACGAAACGTGACTTCACCATTACGACCCAGAAACCAAACAACAATCTATGACTTGGAAGAGGCCGTCATCTCCGACTCCGAGGAAATTTAAGGCAATATCATCCGCCATGCGGTCATGGGCTCCCTTTTTTGGGATAGCTAAGGGGTTGTTATGATTGAATATCTCAATCATGGAGCTAAAATCACAGAGCATTAATATGCGGAACAAATAAAAAAAAATCGTATGTTATACGCGAGGAACGCCGAGGGAAACTGTCCAAAAGTGTTTTGTTTCACCAGCAAAATGCACTCGCACATGAATCAAGAGTTCTGATGGCTGCCATCAAAAATGCTGGCTTTGTATTGATAGAGCATCCGCCATATTCACCAGACCTTTCTCCTAGTGATTTTTATTTATTTCCGCGGTTAAAAGAGCACCTCAGAGGTCAAAAATTTGAAAATGATGATGATGACGCTGATATAGCCGCGGTACAAGTTTTTCTAATGGGTCAAGAAAAAATTTTTTTTTGAAGGAAATTTTAAGATTAGAAATAAAAATATAATAAGCATTTACTTATGAAAGGTGACTTCACTGAAAAAAAAATATATATATATTAAAAGTTATTTGCGTCCTTATCATTCTCAAAACTTATTGAACGCCCCTCGTAAGTATTTCATAATCATAACTTTTTTTAGTAAGTAATCTTATTTTTGTTTTATTTAATCACATTTGATTTTTGTATTATAAGAACTTCAATTCAATATTTAAATATAATTAAATACATGTTCTGTTGTTAATGGCATGTTAAACATGGTTTTTGTTACTATGGAAAAGTGATTTCGCAACAATTTTTTTAACTTATTATTCTTACTTTTAGGATGACTTTGCGTACCGTAACAATGTTATGAATGCAGACAAGGAAATCCGCCTCGGCTTCATTCGCAAGGTGTACGGCCTACTCGCTGTCCAGCTGCTGGCCACACTGGCCATCACCACTGTGTTTATGCAGGTGTCTCCTATAAAGGCCTTTATCCATCAAAAGTAAGGGACAACTTCAACTTGCTTATGATTTGTTAAGCCCGTTTTGAAAGTATTATCTTTATTTATTAACAGTATACCTGAACTAAAACCATTTTTCTTTTTAGTGATTGGATGGTATTTATTGCATTCATACTGAGCATAGGCACCCTGTTGGCTCTGATTGTGAAGAGACGTGACAGCCCTGCCAATCTTTATCTGCTTGCTGCATTTGTAAGTACTTGATTTTGTTATACAATATTTGTTTCCTTTAAAGAGACTGATAGGAATGGATTCTCACTAACACCATTTAATTGTTTACCAATTTTTAAAATGTTTCTTTATACTTATGTTTATAATGTTATAAACATTTATATTATTTGATAATAATTTGTGTAATATTATTTATATCGACGCTGGAAAGGCTAATTGACTAACAAGCCATTTTTGGGCAAATTGAGTTATATATATCGTTGTAATCAGCGAATTT
>BHDV01052228.1:331753-344705 GCA_005406045.1 Adoxophyes honmai | reverse complement strand
TTACTACTGATATTAAGGTGTAGTGTATAGACGGGCACGAAAGTGTTAATTTTATTTAACATTATGTGTTAGGACAGACGGGTACAAAAGTCATGATGAAGGTTGACGAATTTGTATGTATGCCTGTGTTCCACGTAATCGATTAAGGGGGCGTATTGGAGGCAGTATAGCTCCGTATACTGGCCATAATCGTGTTACATAGGAACACAGTTTAAATGTAGTTGTCGCGTAGCATAGGCAACTGTACATTGTGTCATAACAACTTGTTTGTGTCCTGACGGGCGAACGCGCATCGTATTGATGTTTGTAAATAATTTTAATTTTCTTTAATATACCACTTACCACCCTTACGCTGCTCCTAATTCCACAATAATCTCATTTGATAATGGTAGTATTATAATGGTAGGTTAAGAGGCATAAATATGAAAATAGGTATGTACCTATTCTAAAAATATGAAAATGGTTTCGGATAATGATAAAAAATCGATCCACGCGGCGCCCCTCAGTACTTTCTGCGGCGCCCCAGGGCGCCGCGGCGCACAGTTTGGGAACCCCTGCGCTAGGATACTTAAGCAGATAAAAATATGCCATAGCAGCTGAACACATGTGATGCGTATAGTGAGTTTAAAATCATCCAGCTAAATGCAATTCGATGCTGATAAATGTAACTTCACCCTTATGGTATACTTTAGGCGACAGGCTACCAACCTGTCATTGTTACAACTCTGTGATCAATGCTTTAACCTAAAACTGTGAAATAGTCATGGTTTTGACCATGTAACGTTTCATGTGCTCTGCCTACTCCATTTGGAAATACAGGCGTGGTGTATGTATGTATTAAAAAAAAAGTCAAAGCCATCACTCTTTCTCTTTTATACCTAGTTCATTTAGAATTTACCATGAAACACGCTGCAGTGCTCCTTTTTTTACTAATTGTTGTCACACGCATACCTAATTGCGTACTTACCTGAAGTTTAACATTTTTTTTTAACGAAATTGGTAGCGCGTACTTACCGCATTTTTATTTGTATACCTAATTACGTGTTTTTCCTATACGGCCGGCCACGTACAGTCAGCGTCTGATACATGTATATGTTACCGGAAATGTATGAAATCAAGGAATTGTATACAAATCCTAGGAAATGTGTACAATTCCGATACTATTTAGGAAATGTAGAAAAAATTGTTTGAAGAACTATTTAATGCATAGGTATCCTAGGAAATGTATAAATTTCCTCGGAATTGTATACAATTCCAATATCGTGTTAGGAAATGTATAAACCTTTTAAGGTTGGGAAATGCATTTACGCTCTATCTCTGAGTCGTTTCCGCATCGCGGCGACAACCCAGGGGGTGTGTGGGACTCAGAGTGGGGAGGAATACCCACTAAAAGCCAACCGCCCTCGTTGCCGTTAATGCGGGTGTCCCAGGGAGATCCGGGTGTCCCAGGGAAATATGGGTGTCCCAGAGATGCAAATGTATAAATCTAACCTAACCTAACCTAACCTAAATAAAATCGCTGTTACATAAGCGCGATGCGTGATTAGGCAGCCATTTTTGAACATTTCCGATTGCGATTTAGGAAATGTATAGATATCCTAGGAAATATGTAATGTGTCATTTATTTCACACATTTCCGTGCAATTTTAGGAATTACATACATTTCCTAGGAATTGTATACAATGACGGATTACATACATTTCCGTTAACATATACACTTTAGTACCTTTTCTAATTAACCTCATATTTGAACTCTCGCATGAAATTGTCCCTGCGATCACAGTGACAAAGTACCAAAGTGTAACCATGTATCAGACGCTGACTGTACATACGGAATTCCGTTTCGGAATCTCGAATCGGACTGTCCGCACGCATTAAATCCATACGACATCTATGGACCAAGATGCACTTCAAATAGACGCGAACTGATGCATGGACGTGAACAGGTGTATTACATTGCCATAGCATTTGAGGTATTCAGTAAAGTTGAAAAGCATGATTATTAATCGATCTTCGGATTACCCATGTTAGTAAAGCAGTTATTGATAATGGAGAATGTTACAAGGTATGCCAAATCGCTTGAAATTTTGTATCAGTAAATCCTGTATGCATACAAATACACTAGTTTTTGTTGTTGTCAAAAATACCCAGTAGTTTTGATTTTAAATGTTTCGAAAAATTCCGAGTCCCGCTAACAGCCACCTGAGCGCTTGTGACGTCATTACACAACGCGCCGCGCGGGCCGCCGCTCGTTTAGTATGAAGTTTAATAGCTTTCGCATTCGCAGTATTTTGTTGTGTTTTTGTCCGCGTATTAAGTTCAAATAGTCTAATAATAATAATAGATTAATAAAAAGGATGAAGGATTCGGAAAAGGGCAATCGGGTAATCTACCTAAAATATAATATAAAATATTAATAATGGTTGCACATTATCTATCAACGAATTCATTGCCGCGAAAATGCAAGAAATAAAAATGCAAAGGCGAGTGAACTTTCCGTGCTACTACATATATATGTACTTAACAGTCATATATTTTACTTAATTAATTTATTTGTATTTATTGTTTCTTAGCATTTATAAAGATTTATTTTTATGTGATAGTTACATATTTCAGATCGATAAGAGACAGCTATGGCGATGATGCTATTGGTTATGTTATACCTACAGAGTGTACAATCCAAAATGGGTCAGTATGGTGAATTCGGAAACTATGAGAGTTAGTGAGATCTGTTCTTAGGAACCATGACGTCGATTTTAGATTTAATAATAATTACATTCAAACTTTTTAATTAACTCTCAATTAAGTCCCGCCACCTACAAATTGCCTTTAAAAAAAACTTGAACTTCGAGACCCAATATCTCGGCACTGGTTAATCTGAGAAAAAAGTTTGTTTGGCGTTTTTGCTTATTTTGATGCGTTCTATTCGTTTTATCGACAGAAAAAAAATCATTGTAGAAAAAAAAATCGTCTTATTTTTGAAGTCCTGACCCACCCTTTGCTATACCCCAACCCCAATCTGTGTGACAGTTAATAAAAATTTGGAATGTAATTACATATTATTAAATCTAAAATCGACGTCATGGTTCCCAAGAACAGATCTCGCTAACTCTCATAGTTTTCGACTTCACCTTACTGACCCATTTGGATTGTACATCCTGTATATTACGTTACATATAATTATTATAACATATGTAGGTATTTTCATAAAATATATGGTGACTACACTTACGTCAAAATAATCTGCACAACAATAAACTGTACATACTTTTATCTCAAAATGGATCTAACCTCATCACAGCTTTTATCCATTTTTTCGCATTTTTACGTCTTTTGGAACTATAAAAAACAACTTTTCCGGCGAAATTATAGTCGTAATTTTACATTTAGGCATAACACATGGTTTCCTAGTATTTCGATTGGACGTTTTTAAAAGTATGTATTTAGGCATTATTTCGAAGGCACGGGCGCGCGACTGTAAGCGGGCTGAGTGAGCCAGACTGAGTGTTGTACGATGACGTCACAGCGTCACACCATAACCGGCGGCCCGCGTCGTGCGCTTACAACTTGTTTTACTTCTAAATCGGAAACTAATTGACGTATCGAAGTAATTCTTTCACTAGTATTTTTTATTTTTGACAGAGAATACGGATAGCTAATAATCAAAATTTTGTAACATTCTTCATTGTTAAACTCAGCAGTTTCTAGATATTTTCAATTACAATGATAATATTGGTCTCAACTGTTCAAGTGTTCTTCTCCAAAATGTTCTCTTCATTACAGACTGTGGTGCAATCCTACACCGTGGGAGTTATTGTATCGTTTTATGACACGTTCATAGTGCTGCAAGCCTTAGCGCTCACCTTTACCGTGGTTTTCTCACTGACGCTCTTCACGCTCAACACAAAGCGCGACTTCTCGTTTATGGGATATGGGTTTGTATTAAAAACCATTTTTATTTCTCAAAAGAGTGATTTTACTTATGTATGATTATACGTTAATGTGTAACTGTGTAACTTATGGTGTAATTTCAATTTGCAAATGCAGTCACAATGCAAATTGTACCTATGGAGACATTTATTTGTTAACCTAAGTACAAGCAAACGAACGTCTAACTAAACTAAACAATTCGCACAAAAATATTGTACCCGTGTGGTGCCGAGTTAAAATAGCACCTTCCCCTTTCTTGTCGTAAGAGTCGACTCTGGGAAAGGGTTAGTGTATTGTGGGTTGTGGGCGATGGGCTAGCAACCTGTCACTGCAATATCACGTTTAACCATCTGGCTACCCTGAAATTGCTAAACGTGGCACTGGATTTTTGCATTCATGTGCTCTGCCTTCCTTCCTTCCTCCTTCCTTGCCTCTCCTTTTGGGAATACAGGCGTGAGACATTGAAGTATAGGTAATAGAAGTGACAACGCGAACAAAGTCTGTGGGGCAAGCCCGACAGCGCGGGGCGCGTGGGGCGTGGCTAACGAGTCATAGATTAGATGCAACGTCGCCGTCATGTAGACGCGACACTTTGTTGCTGAGATTCATTCGGTATATTCCGCCTATTTAATTGGGTAGCCCTATTATAGTAAAACAAATTTAAATAGGTTGACAGATAATTTTAATAATAGATAATAGAGCATGGGTCAGAAAATAGCAAAGGGCGGTCAGGACTTTCGACGATTTTTTTTTCTAAAAATGATTTTATTTTTTGTCAATGAAATAGAATAGAACGCATCAAAATAAGCATAAATCGTCAAATAAACTTATTTCTCAGATTAACCAGTGCCGTGATATCGGGTCTCAAAGTTCAAGTTTTTCTTTCGCAAAATTTTATTTTCTGTTAAGGCAACCGTGCAGAAGTCATCAAAATAAGCATAAAACGTCAAGTAAACTTTTCTGTCAGATCAACCAACGCTGAGATACTATGGAATAAAGTTCAAGTTTTTATTATCGCTTTCGTGCGCGAGTGCGACTCGCACTTGGCCGGATTTTTTAATTTATAAACACATAATATATGTTTTATCTTATAAAAGTTATAAATAATTCAAATACATGTGGCCGTCACTTATTACCCTATCTATACACGGAATGTCCTATCTTATATTTTTAGTCTATGACAAATGACGCAACATGGCGTCTAGTAAATATTTTCATCGAAATAATGTTTAATAAAAATGGTTTAAAGTGATAATTTAGTTACTCAGCGATGGAAAGTTACTCCTTCGCACTTCGCAGTATTGGTGGAATTACTTGTGCAATCTTTTAATACGCACGAGGGCATTTTAAATGTCTTTCAACACGACTCGTTCACAACTCGAGAGCCGGCGAGCGACTGTTGGCAGTGCGGATGCAGTGCGGCCGGTTGGCCGCACCTGAGTGGGACAATCCGTGATGAGGCGATGTCAAATCTATACGTAGTAGTATTAGATCAATGGCGTGAAAATATGTTATGGACCAAGTGATTAAATGCTCAGCTCTAGCGGGCAAAGTGATTAATCGCCATGGAAACTTCGATATTAATCGCATTGCCCGGGCGTTATTATACTGCTACTTGACAATTGGGCAACGTGATAATAAAGCTGAATCCGAAGTGTATTGTATTGTATACATACAATCACGCCTATGTTTTCAAACGGCGTAGGCAGAGCATACAAAACGTGACATAAGTACTTAGACGAAACCATGATTATGACTATTTCACGCTTCGCAGCCACTTCTAGCACATTGATCATATCGTAAAATAGTTAATAGTTAATAAGGTGCATGAGGTGCATTTTTAAATAGTAATAAAAAATGGTTTTATTACTCTGCCCAAAAAGTGATAGGCATTATGTATAATGCCCGGGCAATTTGATTATTATCACTTTGTCAATTTATCACTTGGTCCATAACATATAGGTATATAGGTATATTGTACCTATCTACAGTTCAACATTTACCTAATCACTAATCAGCCACACTTTTATCTACACATCCTGTCAGAAGTTATTAGTAATAACTTATTACCTATCCTATCTTGTTATTATGTGCTAAGAAAGGTAGGTGTATTTGATTGGCCAAAGTCAAAAAGATGTTCATGGCAACGAGAATGTAGTTTTTTTTTATCTGGCCGGTGGGGAACAATAGGTACCTACAGTTAAGCATAATTGTGGGATACCTACAAAACTTTATTTGTTTAAAATAAACTGAGTCAAAAATTCAAACCCAAGATTTACACATTTTCGCCCATAATCGCATTCAGTTACATTTAACAAGTATTAAGACAAAAAATTACGCCTGTCACCTAGAATTTAAAAATTATATCAAATAACATTTACTCAATAATTGAATCTTAATCATAGAGGATATAACCTATAGAGTACTAATGTCATCTTGGTTGTTCGGAAATTATTCCGCAAAACAATTGAAGACCTCGCTGTGCTCTTATTGGCCGGCGCGCCACACTAGAGTTGGGCAAGTTTACAAATGTATCGATAATATCGATATCGATAATAGTAATTTTTTACTAATTGTCCTGGAACGCAATTTTTAAAACAAGCTCACCTCTCTGTCTTCGCACTCATCGTTCAATATTAATATCGCTCTTGTACAATTATAAATGAAATGTAAACCACTTTTAAAATAAAAGATTATAAAATTCACCAATAAATTTAAATCCTTACCAATGCAGTCATCTTTTGGTTTATTGAAAAATAAAATGCTAATCTGGACCGAGATAATAAAATAAAACTGTCAAAAAATTAAAAAATACGAAATTTGTTATCAAGGTTACCTACTGTAAACAGTGAACTATGAATACTACTAAATGAATCTAAAATAAGCCCGTGTGGTGCCGGGTTAGAATAGCACCTCCCCCTTTCTTCCCGTGGGTGTCGTAAGAGTCGACTCTGGGAAAGGGTTAGTGTATTGTGGGCGATGGGCTAGCAACCTGTCACTGCAATATCACGTTTAACCATCTGGATACCCTGAAATTGCTAGATGTGGCACTGAATTCTTGAATTCATGTGCTCTGCCTACCCCTCTTGGGAATGCAGGCGTGATGTATGTGTGTGTGTGTGTGAATCTAAAATAAACCTACTTTCAATCACAGCGGATTACAGCTAATTTAATTTAAGTGAATACAATCAAAACTTTACAAAAATGATTGTTATTGAAAAATACAAAAAAGCAGTTTTTTTTCTAAATAAAACCCGCGGGGACACTGGACTGTAATTGTTAGCAGTGGAAGACTTCGGCCCCTCAACACGAACCTCGAAAATTGATTTGATTGATTGATTGGCCCAAAATGATGCTAAAAGTGGCTGCGAAGCATGAAATAGTCATAATCATGGATATGTCTATTTCACGTTTCGTGTGTTTTGCCTACCCCATTTGGGAACAAAGGCGTGATTTTATGTTATGTTAACATTTATTTAATTCGGCACCGTAAAATACGACATACTTATAAATATCGATACATCATTTGATTATTAACAGCGCAACTCTAGTTACACTGTGTATTGACAGAATGAGATGAAGTAATGGGATGACACCTAGGTGAAAGTGAGATGCATAATTATGTGTCATTTTGAATGACCAGTTAACTTGAGCTGCACTAAAATGAATATAAATTGAAAAATGCATGTTTACTGTTAATTACCGGTTAAATGTAACACCGTCTGTTTTCAAATTTGAATTTTTGCCGTTTTTACCACACCAACGAATGGAACAGTACGTCATTACGCAAGTATGTTAATTTACATCTAGAAATATGAGGAGTTGCACGCAGATCTGTTGTTGGCTCCATACAGTTTCTGTGACAGTGACACTACACGTTAGTATATTGAAATAAACAAACATTTGCGGACCGGGGTTGCGAACATTGTTTCTCTATAGGTTCTATCCTCAATGATCTTAATGTACAGTCGACCAAGAAATTGGTCTACCCCCTCAAGATCGATATTTATTTGAACCTAATGGAACAACAAGGTCGATTTCCCCTCGCCATAATATTATGACAGTGATAATGTCAACCTTGTGATAATTTTGATCTCACAGAAACTTTTGTCAAAAGTGGTAGACCACTTTCTTGGTCGACCGTACCTAAAGAACCTACTGATCATAATGTGACTTTATCTTCGACTCGCTTGAGCAAAGCGAAGTTTGTGCTTATGTTTGCTTTCACAGCTCGTGGTTTAAAATCGGTAATCTGTTGTAGAATGTTCATACCTAATTCATAAAAAAAAAGTAAATTCCAATACAAAAAAGTCTTATTTTTACAACTTTTAAACAGAACTAGCCATTCCACGTTAGCTACGCTTGGACCGAACTTAAACTAAGCAATAGCTCAATACAGGTGTGCACTCGTATTTATTGATCGAGGGACTAAACAGTAAAGTTGGTTCTATAGCCCACAAACTAATACTTCGGGTGCCGGCGAATTCAGACTTTTTCCGATGGCAAAAACGTTATAAAATAATAATGCACTCGTAGATAATCATTTGAATTTGTTTTTTTTAATATTTTGATAAATAATTATAAATATAAAAGCAGGAGCATAATTTAAATTTCCAATGTTTTGATTATTAAAGTCACAAACTAATTAGGATTGATATTTAAAAAACTAGAAAGCTCTGTGAACAAAGTTTTTATTGTTGTAGGCTCGTAGCTGCGTTGAGCGTCCTCATTGTCGGAGGCTTCCTTCAGCTCTTCCTGCAGAGCTCGGGGCTGGAGCTCCTGCTGGCGTTCGGGGGCGCCATCCTCTTCAGCCTGTTTTTAATATTCGACACTCAGCAGATGATGACTAACTTGTCCCCAGAAGAATACATCCTGGCAACAATCAACTTATACATGGACATTATCAACTTGTTCCTGCACATCCTCCGCATACTTAATGAATTGAACCGTAACTAACTAGAAGGAGTTAACAACAATATTCCTGCACAAATGTAACGCTTGGCACCTCAATGTTATTGGTACTATACATACTATCACGTAGTTAGCTAAGTATTTGCCACGTTGTCTCGATTAATAAAACCCTTTTTTCAGAGCAGTTATTTTAGATGAAATCAAATTATATCGTTATTCGTTGTGACGTATGTATTATTTAGGTACCTATTTTTTTTTTCAATTTTGGCTTGACTATTTATATCTTAATACAAATACTATTTAATTGGTCTAATCTACACAATAAAAGTGTAATATTCACTTATCTTGTTTTTTCTTTGCGCTGAATTTAACGTTGCTCTTTCTAGGGGATTAATTTAATAATTAATTAATTTTGATAAAATAAAATTAGCTTGGGCGTGCATAGAAAAAAACAAATACATACGTAGTTGTCTAATAATTAATCTGCAGACATAGTAGAGCAGATTATGAGATATTATGATTAACTTTAATGTTAGAGTATTGTATGGAAATACAAAAAAAAGAAACTAACAATTATCCGACTGGTCCAACCGCCTTATTTTTATTATTTGTCGTAAATACGCATGTAGTACTTGATGCATTTATTGAAATTGTCGGCAATTTCATCGCATAATGTAGATGATCCAGTCAGGAGAGGCTTCGTATACTAGCGATGGCGTTGGCGTAGTTGGGCGTAAGTACTTTTTTCAAAAGTATGTTTGTAAACTCTTAATCACCACCACTATCGACCGGAGTGATAAAAAATACGACTTGTGTTGTGTTTTCTTCTAGTGAGAAGAGAGCCGCGGTGTTGAAAGCGTACAACTGCGTACATGCGTGTATAAAAGTTATAGACCGTTGTTAGGGTTTTTATCTTGTATATTGATAATGCTCACGATTCTGAGTAAGAAAAACCAAAATTAACAAATTAAAAAAAGGTAGGGATAACAACTGTTTTTGAAAAACGGCCTGTTATAACTTCAAGCGTTTTCTTTTAAGATGCCCTTTCGTAGGAAAAGAATAACATTATTTGGGCACAAAGTTATACTAATATTGAATTGGTTAGTTACCAATGTAAATGTAATTTCCGTGGCTAGAGTATTTAAGATAACCCTTTTACCGATATAATACAAGTAATACTTAAGACAATGTCTTATATTTGGTGACACCCGGCTGCTGGCATAATCGGTGTTAGACTTCTCGGCTTAAAAGTCAGAGCGGCCTACACCACGTCGAGATTGAGCAATTAATTTGATTTGTATTGACTGGCGTAAGGTAAACCTAGATAAATAATTTAACCTAGATAGGTGCAAGTAGTCCTAATTGTGCAGGTTTTACTTACTACATTTACCGTTTTCAAGTATTCCACATATTATTTTCCTGTAAAGATGTATGCCTATCAATGTATTAACTTAAAAGGCTGTGAATATAAGGCTATGAAATTTATTTTAAATCATTTAACATTATTTAGACCTTAATTTTTATGATTTTATGAAACTATACGACTTTGTTCGAAAACGAGCAATAAAAATATTGACTAGGTTTGTTATCACAGTGACGACAGTTAATGTTATTTGCCGACTCTGTTTGTTATCTACTTTTATCTACTTGTTAACTTGATACAAGTAATACATTTCAAATAATTATTTTCGTTGCACCTTATCAACAATGATAGAATAGATATTTACTGGTAAAGCTGATAATTGTATTCCCATTGTTGTATGGTGGGTTGGTGGTAGGCTGGTAGGTAGGTGTATTTATATATACAGGGTGGAAAGTTTCAATGGGCCCTGGAGGGAAACTACTCTAAATCCTTTAGTTAGCTAATTTTACTGAAAGGCAACATTCCTTTATTTTTAAAAAGAAACAAAACTGCATTCAAAGATTTTTAAAATTTTGCTTTTCTCAACCGGGAATCGAACCAACTAAATGTATAAAAAAAAATTTGCTGGTTTATTATAAAAATCGGTAGGACTATTGTTTAGGATAAAATTTGTCTAAGAAACGTTTGGTCTTACACTTAAATAAGCACGAGATATCCATGAAATTAAATATTTATTTCATGTTTTTTTACCAATGCCTAACACTGCAGCGCTATTGTAAAACGCACCAAAAATCTAAATCATGTTTAATTCGACAGTTTTAGTGTCAGTCCGCTTTGAAATGTATCAATTTTGAGGCGATTTTTGAAATCAACTGTCAAATTAAACACGATTTAGATTTTTGGTGCGTTAGACAATAGCGCTGCAGTACTAGGCATTGTTAAAAAAACATGTAATAAATATTCATTTTCATGGATATCTCGTACTTATCTAAGTGTAAGACAAAATGTTTCTTAGACAAATTTTTAACCGACTTCAAAAAAAGGAGGAGGTTCTCAATTCGTCGGGATATTTTTTTTTTATCATTATTATTATTTTTTTTTACATTATTTTTTTTATGTGTGTTCGCTGATTACTCGAAGACGCCTGGACCGATTTGAAAAATTCTTTTTTTGTTTAAAAGGGTATAGTTTCCAGGTGGTCCCATTGCTAGCATATCTTGATCTGATGATGGAATATGAGGGAAATCGAGAGCAACCCTCAAATTTTATTGGCACAGGTAATGTTTTTAGTACATTTTTCAAAGCTACACCAGTATTTACGTCTGGCAGTAAAAAAATATGACTGAGCTGATGATGGAAGGTCAACTCCTTAATGCTTAGGAGTTAAAGGATAATTCTTTCAATACTGAATGCACCTGCAGACTGGAAATTATAATTTCAGTAATTAGTGAGGCCTGCTGGTGATGGAAGGTCACCCTCATTATTAAACAAATGCTTTCAGTATAGCCCAAATTTGAAGTCGGTTTTTTTTTGTTTAAAATTATATCCTAAACATTAGTCCTACCGATTTGTGTAATAAACCAGCAATTTTTTTTTTAATTTTTAGTTGGTTCGATTCCCGGTTGAGACAAGCAAAATTTTAAAAATCTTTTAATGCGGTTTTGTTTCTTTCTAAAAATGAAGGAATGTTTCCTTTTAGTAAAATGAACTAACTAAAAGATTTAGAGTAGTTCCCCTCCAGGGCCCATTGAAACTTTCCACCCTGTATAACACAAAACTTAACATTCCAATGGGTCCTGGACCTAAATGTCGCTAACCTTCTGTGACCTTTTTAAATAAAGTTATTGCATTTTAGTGAAACTTTGTTTGATTTGCTGCGAGGGACCATCGTGGGCTTCACAGCGCGCAATCGCGGTTCAACTGGAAGGGTTATCCCACTTGTTACTACCAATTGGTTACCACTAGTAACAGCTGGAAAATTTTCCCTGCCTGTATTTCAGTACTCGTTGGTAACAAATAGGAAAAAACCCAATAGTTACCACTTGCCACCAATTAGTTTAATGGTAACAAGAGGGTTTTTTTTTCCTCTATATTTAAATTTATAATTATGGAATAGAATGGACACGAACACACACATATAACGCCTGCAAAACAATCAAAAAATGTTTTTATTATAATGAGTAACGATTGTAAATTGCTCTTGACTCTCATATTTATAAATACGTGGGACCTAATCATACTTACATTACAATTAGTTATGATTTAATTACCTCGACGCTTTGGCTCACGAGTAGATTGAAGAAGGACATCAAATTCGTACCGTAGCTCGAGTTCTTCGAACTAACCGTACATACCTGATTTTTATCAGTAGGTAGAGGAGATTTCCTAAATATGGACTAGTCTCATAATATGGACCACCGTAAAACCCCTAATAGACGACCAAATTTGTTTTGGTCCGAATCACGAATTTGGTTTGGAGCCAACCAAGCTCGTGGTTCGGACCAAACCAAATTTGGTAGTCTGTTAGGGCTTTAATATTTCAGTAGATACCGTTACTAAGGGCCATAGCACACGGCGTATTTAAAACGCGCAGTCGACGCGCCGAAGACGCGCGTTCTTAATACGCGCGTTGTGCGCGCGTATAAAATACGCCGTGTGCTATGTTCTGCCGCATATGCTGTACTGTACGAAGAATCAGACAGTACACCAACATTGAAACAGCACGTCTTGTCTACTTCAGCTATTTTA
>BHDV01052228.1:301361-319183 GCA_005406045.1 Adoxophyes honmai | reverse complement strand
AACGGTTTTACTTAGCTTACAGTATTACCAAAATAATAGTAATGATAAAAGAGACTTTCGCGCGCTAAACTCTTGCGTTGTTTTTCGATATCAATTTTATCAATATCGATAATTATACACAGATATCGTTGTGCCACCCTAGTTTGGTTCGTCATGTTGGTAATGATCAGCCACGCAAACTGATTCCATTAGTTAGTATGGGCGTCCTGACTCTTAAAACGTTCGGCTACTCTCGGATATCGTTCTGTCCCTCTCGGCGCAGACGGTAACAGCCGATCGGAGTTATTTTCTTGGGAAAACTGTACCAAACATGTAATTTTTCACAGAGACTTGTTTCTTTATTTAAACAAGAATTTTGCAGGCGGGACATTTTGCGAAAGGGAAGTTTTGCGAACGGGATATTTTGCGAAAGGGGCTTTTTCAGAAGGGCCATTTTGCGAAAACAATGGGACGTTTTGAAGAAGGGACGAAATGGGATTGGGGTATTTTGCATAAGGGACCATTTGAGAAAGGGACGTAATTTTGGTGGAGGGACATTTTGCGAGTGGGACATTATGAGCCCTAACCTAAATCGCATATATGTTGGAGGTAGTAAAGGCATTAAGATTAATGTTATAGGAACGAAAACCGATATCTAACCTATATCTTACATGACGACCTCAGCAACACAGCAAGGTGCAAGTAAAGACGCGAGATAGACTATACTTGTCCTTGTCACTGTCTAACTAGAGACATCAGAAAATGAGTAGGCTGTCCCGCGCGCGTGTCATCTCTCGCTTGTTGCTGTGTTTTAGTACGACCACAATCTACTTCGTGTGCGATCCTCCTTGGGTATGAGGCCGAGGGCGAGGTTTACAGACGTCAGTCGTACCATCACAGCGAATTATCTCAATTCGTATCTTTACACAAAAATTTAATTCACCATTAGGAACTGCTTTTTTCTTTCATTTTACATTCATTTTGAGTGAAACACGAAAATGAACAAAAACGAACCATCTTATTCCACACGGTCGTTATTTCTACCAGTAAGAATCTAAACAAAAATACTGAATATTTCGACATCTTCACTATCCTTGTGCAACTTTTACAGTGTTTTAATAGAATCAAAATCATCACAACTTACAAAGATCCTTCATGAGCAGTGCACTGTTCACTTCACTTCAACTTACGAATCACTAGTAGAAATATCTACTACGGTACTGGTAGAGTCTTCTGACGGAAGAAAATTTTCTACAACATCTATATCAGCTAGATTTTCTACGATACTCGACCGGACCAGGCAAAAGAAATCCTCGTCTTGGGTGTTGTTTGCATTCTGCTCAGGTTTTACAGTATCATCGTCTTCGGGTTGTGTTTCGAATAGAATTTCTTTGTCGGAAGGTTTTGAGAGCACCTTGCAGACTATGCAGGGCCCGGTCAGCAAGTGGCGATGCTGGGGAAGCAGCACTGATGCGATACCTGGAATTAAAATTGGAAATGAGACAACCATCCACAGGTGCCACTAACATTTATGTGTGTTCAAATTTCTTTGACAGCAAGCGTGGACGAATGTGCTAAGTTTCACTCCATCTCTGTTATTTAATGTGCTAATTTTGCTTACAGATCATTGTTGTTGTCATGTTGTGAGTCTATCCAGCAAGACTTGTACAATGTTGTTAACAGACTATTTCCATTTTTGTGGGCTTATCTATGAAGTTTCATAGTGTATCAGTGTAGTAGTTATAGAGTGCGTTTCGAGTTCTGAATCTTTCCAAATCGATTCGTCTTTCTTCTCTTTCACTCTCACTCGTTCACTCATTCCATTTTATGCATCCCATACTTATGTATTTGTATAGGGTGTTATACCATTTTTTACAAAAACAAGGGTCTTTAATTTTAGCAATGCTTTGATATTTAAGCATTCGATTTCTAATACAAGTAATATCCTAGTGAATTAACCCATGCGGGGTCTATTACAGCTATATTATTACCTTGTGTTTCGGTATCAAAAGCAGGCACTTCCCCAGATGGAGCAGCTTGTTCTTTTTCTTCGGCGGCGGCCTCCGCGGCCGCCAGGGCTGCGGCCTCCTCTTCTTGCTTCCTAGAATTAGACAGCCTGTGTTTAATACAGTTGCTTAAACTTACATACAGTCAGTGAAGTAACTAGACTTTTATGAGCCCAGTGTATTAAATTGGATAACGCTACGCGCCTTTTCCGCAGTTGTTGTGGCGTCTCGCTCGCGATTTCAGATGGTGGGTCATAATTAGCCCAAAACATGTTGAGATAGTCTCGAAATGAATACGGGATTTATTTCACTTCAATCATGTTTCATTAACAAGCAGTAAATTTCAACCCCTAAAAAATTAAATGTAAAAAAGTACCTTTGTTCCTCTGCCTTCAAGTCGATTTCTTTCATCATCTTCTCTGCCTGCACCCAAACAGTCTCCTGCACCATGTCCCGTATGTGTGTCCGCTCGATGCACTTCTTGTAGTACTCATCGGCCCAGCTGGACGGTACGTACTGTTGCCCAGGGTTCACCGGTGACTTCATACTCAGATCAGACACCGGAGTCGACTTCATGGAGTCTGTTGATTTCTTTTTGAACATCGAATTCATTTCCTGAGACTGTAGCCAGCTGTTCACTTTGTTTACAGAGTCTTTTCTTCTGCTGATGAAGTGCAATTCTTCTTTATCAAGCTTTTTGGGCACAGTTTTGATAAAATCTTCAGGTTTTGATAGTTTTATAGGTACCTCCTTCACATCTTGAGGCTGTGTCTTGATAGAGTTTGCGATTATGGATGCGATGGCGACGTTGCGTTCCCGAAGCGGTTTCTTCTTGACCGTCTTCTCCATATTTGGTTTCACCTCTTTTTTTTGTTGGGTTTCTTTTGATTCAGTTTTCATGAGTCGGGGCACAAATACTTTGGCAACAGGATTCAGTTTCTTAATCTCAATGGGCCCTGGTGTTGAGTCCTGACGTTCCGGTTCATCTTGCACCTGAAATAGGATTTTTTTTTATTATCTGCTACCAGTTCGAACAAAGAACTATGATCAGATGTTATGCAAGTCAGATTTGCTTTTCAGAATGTGTCAATCACTCGCTTCTGTTACTAGAGACTATTCAGTTATTGGAAAGTAGGCATTTTGAGATTTTTGAATCGCTGAAATATGTGACTAATAGTTTTTTTTTACATCTATCTATGTCCGTATGGTGTCTGGCATAAATCTTAGAATAAAATCTTTCGATTTTTGCGTAGAAGTCTATCGTAAGACGCGACTGAGGATATAGGCTAAGCTAAGGTATGGTATGGTTTAGGCAACAAGCTTGTCACTATATTTTTACTTTTTACATCAATGTTTAAAGCTAAAAATGTGGTCAAGAAACGTGAAATAGTCTTGTTTTGAATATGGGACTTTCCATGTGCTCTGCCTACCCCATGTCAACAATGGTACGAAAGACAGTGCTATCTCACCCCCGCCACTGCCTCATACTCATACCTAAGGAGGATAGCGGATGTTGTTGGACTATAAACACATCCATTTTCGAAAATCTATGTAACTTTTGTAACTTCAAATTAACCCATTCTTGGTCACTGTGCCAATTTGGGAACACTTAAAATTAAGGGAAAAATTTAAATTGTTGACGCTAAATGTAATATGATTGGGTACAGTTTTATAATAATAAATAAATCTCCACCTTGTCGACAATAACGTCGCTCCAAACTCTACCGAAAAGGTGAGAAAACTCGCAAAAATGCCTAAAAAAAAAAAATTTTTTTTTCTCATTTCCTAATTCCTTGTATCCTCTTTAATTATAAAATCAACAAATTTTTGATGAATCTCTGCTAGTTTCATTTTGACCATTAATGGGTTAAAGCGTCTTCCAGTTCAGCAAAGTGTGGATAGTGTGCTACCTGCTAAGTCTATAAGAAGACTTACCATTTCCAGCATTTGAGAGATCAAAGAGAAGTCAGGACAGGCATTGAAGTCTCCGTCAGCCGTCCATCGTTTATAGTACTCCTCCTCTGTCTCTGAAATTTAAATACAATATTTTAAGCCATTAAACCTATGTGTGCCGTAATGTGCCTATGAATAACAAAGTGTGGCAATATTTTGCAAAATTAAATTGCCTTTTTTTTAATAAACCTTTTAAAAGAACATCACAAAATAGTGTGACACTTGATACTTGTGGTAGAGACTCAAGAGTCTTGTATGTTCTTATTTCTGTTTAATGAAACTTTATAAAAAAATGGTCTCTGCCTACCCCTGTGGGAAAGAGGCGTGACGGTATGTATGTATGTATGTATAAAAAAATAAAAAAAATATAAATTAGGAGTACCCAAAACCGCTGAGTGTGTATGACGAGAGTGATGAATGTGAGTGAAGCAAGAGAAGTATTTCAGAATAGTTGCGAATGGCGCTCTGTTGTCTCTGCCTACCCCGTAGGGAATAAGGAGTGATGGTTATGTGTTTATGTATGTATAAAAAAATTAAATCAGCCCAGTACTTTTTGAGCCTATTCACTAAAAACATACAAAAATACAAACAAATCTTTCCTCTTTATAATATTAGTATAGATAAAGATATAGCTTGTACATTGGTATAGCACATCATATGTAAATAATGATCTAATGAGCAAACAGTACTGCAATGCTTCTTAGTAAGTGCACAAATAAAATGGAATGGACTTTGCTACCCCGAGGACTGCTTAGTGTGCAACACAAACCTCCACGTGAAGATGCCTCTCCATGAGTAACTACTCCAGTAAAATATTATTGCAGTAATGTCAGGCATTCTGGTATTATTTGAAATGCCTCAATCCTAAATTCTAGTGTTAGAAAGACCAAATGTGAAGACTATGTTCACACAAACTCATAATTCAAGTTATTTTGGCTATTTTAGGAGTTTTCTTACAGTAATTTACGTACAACTATTCATTTATATAACTACGGTCTTCTTACCTTCTGTAATGTTGTGGGTTGGCGGCTTCCCGCTGGCCACAGCCGTATCAATGCCCCCAGGCACCCAGCGGCCTTGTGCGAAGGACAGATCACGCATAATCGCAGATTTATCCGTCCACTGAGACCCCATGGTGCACAACAATATTATTTCTCAGAACTAAAAGAAAAAATAAGTTCCGACTATTTGCCGCTAGATTTAAATGGAGATGGAATTCTAAACAAAAACCTAGATTTTACATTGCTTACCTGATT
Source organism: Adoxophyes honmai (assembly GCA_005406045.1). Lineage (NCBI taxonomy): Eukaryota > Metazoa > Arthropoda > Insecta > Lepidoptera > Tortricidae > Adoxophyes > Adoxophyes honmai. The sequence goes on along the minus strand of BHDV01052228.1, from coordinate 313,989 downwards.
GCAAGTCTGGCGTAAAACCTGACGATCCGATTCGTATGCAGCTGACCAGTGAGTGACCGAAATTTTTAATGTAATTGATCCCAAGTTATTCAATTCAAAGTAACTAAGCAAACACTACGCATTACAAAGAGGTAGATAAACAAAGCAAAACAAAGAGCAAAACCAAAACAGATAACCAACAGAACAGACAACAGACAGACAGTTGCAACAGTGTTGCCAACTATTTTTTTTCCGTTACACCATTTCAACGCTGCCATATCGCTGCACATCAACATCATTCACATGCAGCGGACCAGTATACATAATTATAAGTGATCGAAGATTTTTTCAGCAAAACCAGTACTATTGTCACAGCAAACACGACAGAAGAAGATATATGTAACTATCGTCTTAAAATTTTAAACAGAACTTCTCACTTAGCGTTTGGAATAAGTCATTCTTATCTAACCCGCTTTTTCATAATGTAAATTTTATTTACTCAAGAAAAACACTAACACGAGTGACTTATTTCAGTATAAAATTTTATACTCGTTTGGTTCCAGGCAGCGAGTGATGGGTTTCAGGTTTCAGGTAAAAGCGATGCTCACATTTTCTCTCCCTCTCTCTTTCACTCTCTAAGATCGTACCTACCATAATGTAGATGGTTATCTTATCCTAACTTGCCGGGACTTTAATTCTAATATTTTAATTTGATTTTGTATTTGTATGATACCATGGGTATTGCTTCGGCTATGTCAGATATTATTTGATTTAACGTGAACTAAACCGTAGCCGTAGCCGTAACGAAATGGACATTCAATTTTTGAAATAAAAACACGGGAAGTACCGTGAAATATTTATCAATTGGCAACACTAGGTGTCGAGAAATTGTCGAAATTCTCAGAAAGTCGAGATTTGACTTGATTTGAGGCATTTCAATATTTTCAATTAATGTACCTATTTAGGTAGTTCAAGTAGTACATAACATACATACATCACGCCTGTATTCCCAAATGGGGTTGACAGAGCACACAAAACGTTACATAGTCAATACCACGAACACTTCACGTTTCGTTGCCACTTTTAGCATGATTTAGGTTGAAAAATTGATGATGCTCATAATAATGACAGGTTGCTAACCTGGCACCTAAAGCATAGCATACCTGAACCTATTTCCTTAGTCGCCTCTTATTACATCCATGGAATAGATAAGTACCTATATCGTTACGTCGTGTGTAGCCCGCATACCTAAAATGAGCGGTGTCGGATCTCAGATGTCCGATTTCAAAACAGCGCATAATTTGCTGACAAAAGAAAATAACTGACACGTTTTGTAACAGGTAATACGTTTTGTTTTGTATTTTGTTTGGCTTTAAAATATGAATTGTGAAATGCATGACAAATTGAGGTCACAAATACGATCTGATGATGATGCGACGTTGGAAAAGCGGTTCCATTTTAAGGGAAGAAGTTATGAATTCATTGCAAAATTATTATTGTAAGTCCGTATTATCTACGTTTTAGGGCGTTTTCAAAAAAAAAAAAATGTAGATAGATAGCGAAAGCGCATGTTCAAGCTTTAGAATTTTTTTTACTAATTAACGAAAACTAATCGATTTAAATGATAAAAAACATCTTTTAAAAGCAAATTTCAGTACGTTCATGCACGCTATGTATAAGGGCGGCAATACTAGAAACGTAGAATTTGTGTGATAAACTTTTTTTGTGTTCTTGATTCTGGTGTAAAACGTAAAAATTGCAAATTTTTTAACAAATGTATACAGCAATTTTCTTTTAAACACAAATTGTATAAGTGCTTCAAAGTAGGATTTTAAGAGTACTAGGCATAATCTTCTTCTTTGGCATCTATACGTTGTCGGTTTAGGTAGTTAAAACAATATAAACAATCTTGACATGTCTTTTTATTGAAATACACAGTCTAAAAATGAAAATCGTTACACTATACAATTCAATCATGAAAGTAAATGATTTTTTCATACCAAAATTGTAAAATGTAAAGATTTCGATTTATAAAGTGTACGTTTAAATAAAAAGACACGTCAAGATTGTTTACATTGATTTAACTACCTAAACCGACAACGTATAGTAAATACATCGACAGTACCCGACCACCATCGAAAAAAAAAACAAAAGTCAAAAGCAATCATTTTATTCAACTACTGACAAACATTTATGAAGGTCATAGAATCTATCACTAGATCCGGACAACATTTGCGCTGAGAAGAGACTGGCAAGAGACTCGGTTACCCAGGGGTGAACAAAATGACCCCGACAGGATCATTGATCGATCAAAATGGTTTGATCAATATTCTTCTACTTTTCCCTTCCTTTGGTAAGAGATTCAACGGTTTTATGATCACATATCACTTGGACAACCCTGGATTAGGGCGTTTAGATTACGTCGGTGTGGCTTATGAGGTCCTCATTATTTTTTTTCGTCACCAACCAAAGTAAACGCCCTTCTTACATCTAACCTTAATTACATAATTACAATCATTACATAAAACATTTTACAAGTATTTCAGAAAGTACATTGCAGACTCACTGGTCACTTTTATCCACAATACAAGGTGAACTAATGACCATGAGAACATGAGAAGTACTATAAAATAAATTGTTACGGATTATGAAACCTGGTTTCTTAATTTGCAAGTATAGTATCAAATCCTCTACAATCTACATGACTATTTACAAAAATATAATTGCGTTTGCTTATATCTTTGTGGCCTGATTACTGATGGGACTGCAAAAACTCAAACAATCAGTGTCGCGTTGAAAGCAAAAATTGATTTGGAAGAAACCAATTTATACAACTTTCTTAACTTGTTTACATAATTGAATATGCAATTGGATATTAAGAATGCACAAGTCAGATTACAGACGTCACATAAAAAAATATGATGTGCTACATTTGGATTTTGATGGTTTTATTTGCATAATTATGTTACTCGCCAGTAGTGTCCGACCGAAGCTTCGGCTTCGGCTTCGGCTTCGGCCACCTTCGGCCAAAAAATCGACCTTCGGCCAAACCTTCGGCTTCGGCCAAAATTTGGCCGAAGCTTTGGCCGAAGCCGAAGGTTTGCAAATCGTGATTTGAAATTGAACAAACGATGCCAGAGCGAGACGGATAGTGCGCAGCGCTTAACAGGGCAGCATTTCGCCGGCTCGATCGCATTACTTGCAGTTAATTATATAAATTACTGATAACACATGACATAACAACATAGTCACACTTCATATTTAGGAACGAAAACTGCGCATAATTTCATGCCGTTTTTTTACTATTAGCAAATTCTCGTATTTCTTAGGGTCAACATGGGGTCAACACACCTTCGGCTTCGGCTTCGGCCGAAGGTTTTGATGAAAGCCGATTAATCGGCTTCGGCTTCGGCTTCGGCCAAAATTGTACCTTCGGTCGGACACTACTCGCCAGAAACTGAACATTTGGAATTGTTGAATTTATCCAAAAGTGTAATGATTTGTTTTGGTATGTCACAATGACTTTTCCTAGTAAATATCATTGTAAGTATACCTTATTGATTAATTCTGAAACCTATTTTAGATACATCATTATTTATTCAACTTATCATTAGCACTTAATAAAGAATTCATTAAAATTAATGTAACGAAAATGATATGATTTAAGTATAAGAAAGTAAGGCATTTAAGGCAAGATTTGACCACAAATTGAAGTAATTTTCATTCATTCATATCAGTTTTGCTACTTGGGTACATTGTTTAATCAAATGTAAATAATATAATTATTACCTAATCTATCCTAAAACGGTATTTGCTGTAAAATCGACATAAAAATGTCCTGGGCCTCAGTACGCTAGCGTTTATTCCCGATTTAAGCGAAAAAAGCATCTATCGTCTCTTTCTCTTACGTTTAGTTAGAGTGAGACAATTTTTCCAATGTCAACGATAAAACTTAGCATGCTATAGCTACAATAGTTAGTTGATCATCTAATTAATACTTCTAGTACATTTTTCTAGTAAATAAAACGTAACGTAACGAACTCGTAATTCTGATTTTTTTAACATATACAAACAAGACAATAGTAATAAAAACTAATGTTTTTTGACAAAAAAAGAAATCGCTTTGCGCAAAAATAGCGTTCACTTGATTGCTTGGTCCCAGTTGAAAACAGCAAAAGTTGATTAATTTTTCTAAATTAGACATACTTACACGAGTTCTTCAAACATAAAATAAATGCACAGTAAACAATAAAAAAAACTGTATACCTAATAAGGTAAAAAAAGCAAATTCATTGTAAAACTAAGGTAAACAGTAATTCATTTTGAAATAAAATTACACAGTCCTCAACATCCATTCGTCATACATCATAAAATAGCTGACTGTGATGTCAAAAAACAAAATATTCCAGCTAAAATCAATGTATTGCACAATGCGTTTCCTATAGAAAGACTTAGGACTTTTGCTTCTAAAACATAGTTTACATTTCACTATTTAAGCCCATTGATAATAATGGTGCCAGTGATTTCCACTAACCTCCTTAGTTCCCCCGTCCAGAGCTAGGCGAGGTGGCCTCCTGTTTTTCGCGCATCTTCTTTCTGATCAGTTCGTCTTTTTCCAGCAACTGCCTCTCTAGGGCATCCCTCCAATCCTCTTTTGGACCTTTCTCCTTTTTAACGTTATTCTCATATTTCTGCAGCAAGTCGTTCGCGTACGAGGAGGGAACAAAAGAAGCGGTTTGTTTCTTCTTTTCACTACTAGTTTCACTTTTCGGCGAGTTTATCTGTGGAGATAAGGCAAAATTTTACTTTACAGTATAACGCCTCAAGCCTCTTTCTCACAGGGGTAGGCAGAGACCACTTTGTTCCATTAGTTACGAATTACGATCTTGAGATACTACTTTTACTTCATCAACATTCATTAATCGCTTCGGGTACTTGTGACTTGATATCCTGAATTTGATCGCTTCGAAGGATAATGGTTAGAAATTTGCTATTGCAATTGCAACAATTATTTTGGACAAACCAGTTATTGCACAGCAAGGCAAGTACAGTCCCCTTAGCACGACACCACGACAGGGCGCGAGTAGAGATACGCGCGACATAGACTATACCTGTCACTGTCTAACTAGAGACGTCAAAAAGTGACGGGTAGACTATCACGCGCGCGACGCGACTAGAGCGTGTTCCGTGCTAACCCTACAGATGCGCGTGAGATAGACTATAACTGTCACTGTCTTACTAGAGCTAAACCTGCAGGAGCTATTCTCAAAATATGACTGCGACAGAACAAAGAAATACTTACACTCAGTGTTGAACTATATTTCTTCTTAAACGTCAACGCATTCCTGAACTGACTAGGAGGCAGGGGAGCAGGGGCAGGCACCGGTGCACTTGGGGCTGCCACAGGAGGCACTGGCAACGGCTTTGGCTTTGGCTTGGAGTCATCCGCATTGTCGAACCAATCATTAACCTTGGCAATCGACTCCTCAACAAAAGGATCTCTGTAAACTTGACGGTTGCCACGAGGTTGTTCAATAGGCTCTACAGATCCTGTAAGATCTTTTTTTGGTTCGTTTTCAATAGTTTTTGCAGGCGGGACCTCGAAATAATCAGGTGTGATCAGTTTTGGTGGTTCCTCTGCAGGAGCAGTATACAGCCTCAGAAGAGCAGCAATGGCTACATTCTTTTGCTTCTTGACCTCTATAGTGTCGCCAGAAGAATTTATGATTTTCGATTTTATTTTAACTTTCATCTCTTCTATTTGTTCTGGTTTCAAATTGGATACATCAACTTTTTTATCCAAGGAAATGTCTTCGCCGCTGGCATTGGCTTTATCTGAAACATTCTTACTAACCCCATTCTTTTTTTCGTTTAAAATGTGATCAGGAATGTTAGCATTTTCTTTTTCCTTGTCATCATTTGCTTCTACTTTATTTGAAACATTCTTACTAACCATGTTATTCTTTTTTTCGTTTAAAATGTGATCAGGAATATCAGCCTTTTCTTTTTCCTTGTCTGATGACACTGCTTCTACTTTATTTCCTTTAGTATCCTGATCTAGTTTCGTAGCAGAATTAAATTTATTTTTTCTAGGTGACTTTTGCTTGGGGTGTGGTTTGCGTCGTATAGACGACAAACCAGCAGACGGCACAAATTCAGATACATTAGGATTCAGCTTACTGATCGTAATTTCATCTGTTGCTGTATTTCTGAAGATAGTTGTTGGCTCATTATCATGTGAATATTCATTTACCTGCAAATGTTTAAAATAAAATATGACTGTGTCTAGATTATCTCGACATGTTTTAGGTCAATCCGTGACCCATCATGTGGAGCTACGCGCCACGGCAGCGGACAGACGCGCATTGCGTCCAGCCGCTCTTTCTGTGCGACTACTAGGGGTGACTACCAATTTCACTACGAGTGAGTGTCACGGTAGTTTTATGTTTATAATGACTGTGCCTGTTCATTTGGTGTTAGATCAAATTTTTACTAATTCTGCGATTTCCTGATGTCACAAGGTGACAGATTCCACAACCGGACAACATGCACAGAGAAGGAATTGGAGTAGGATTTGGACTTAATGATAGGAAAGGCAAGAGAGAGGTTGTCACTGGACCGTAAACGATTCCCAGAACCGTCGGCCAAGTAACTGAATCTCTCTGCAAGATAGGAAGGGTTAAACAGGACATTAAAAAGCAACGAAAGGATGTGAACATTACGACGGAAACGAATCGGCATTCGGCAGCCACCTCAGCTGAGCGCGGGAGCAAGAAACATGGTCATACTTTCAGAGGCCAAATATATAACGAATGCACACATTCTGCAGTCGTTCGAGCCTGTCAAGGAGCATTTGTTAGTCCTTTACCTCTAAAGCATAAATTCATTGTAACGATTCACCGAATCGCATTTCACCTCGAATGAAAAAAAAAACAGAATATTCTACTTGTAGTAATTTTTCATGTAGCTTTTTACATAAGTATATCATTAATTTATTGTATTTTGTTTTTCGTGTAGTATCCTAGGTATTTTATCCTAGACGCATTTCGTCGCGATCGATTTTTGTTTGGAACTCAATTTAATTTGACGCGTTAATTATTGCGCGCATTATTTGCGTTGAAATTCCGTATCATTTTTTTTAAAATCGTTATTGCGAATCCTTACTAATATTATAAGTCAGAAAGTGAGTTTGTTTGTTTGTTTGTTTGTTTGTTTGTTTGTTTGTTTGTTTGTTCCGCTTTCACGCCGTAACTACTGAACCGATTACTTTGAAATTTTGCAGACATAAAGATAAAAGTCCGGATTAAATAATAGGGTACTTTTTATCCCGGAAAAAATTGATGTTCCCGAGGGAAAACAAAAATATAGTTTGCTTGATAGATCGATATCAAATCAAATCAAATCAAATCAAATCACTTTATTTTGCATAAAATGTTGTACAATAGATGGAATAATTTTAATCAGGGTCATACATTTTACCAGCAACTGGCGTGCAAAAGAGAAAATATAAAAAAAAATGTAAATTATGTAAAAGAACAATTCTGATGTCAAATACAATCTATTTAATCTATAATTTATCAATGCTTAAATGTCAAAACTAATTAAATAATAATATACCAATTAAATCCAGATACAATAATATAATGATAGATAATAAAATGTCACATTCAATTCCTATAATAATCAAAGAACTCCTCTACTGAGTAGAAACATTCGTGTATTAGCCACTTTCTGAGTCTACTTTTAAATCGGCTTATCGGCAAATCTTTTATGTCATCATGTAATCGATTGTACACACTGATTGACATGCAGTAGGCGTTCTTACCATATATTTTTGTCCTTTTAGCGGGACCAACCAGTCGGTTGGGGTACCTCGTATTAAAATTACAAATGTCTTTACATGTATTAAATAATTCTGGATGCAGTTTGACAAATACACAAACTTCGTATAAATATAAACCTGTCACAGTCATAAGTTGCAGGTCCCTAAATAAAGGTCTGCAAGATGTCATCGTGTCCACATTACAGATCGCCCTGATGCACTGTTTTTGTGCTAGTAGAGCCCTTTTAGCGTGGCTAGAATTCCCCCAAAGAAGAATGCCATATCGTAGCAAGGAGCAGACATATCCATGATAAGCTTTGATTGCCGTGCCTTTAGTACTCACTTTAGTAAGTCGCCATAAGGCATATGTAAATGAGTTGATTTTGTTACATAACTTATTTATATGCTCGCTCCAAGAACACTTGTCATCCAGGTATATGCCTAAAAATTTAACTTCACGGGATTCCGTTAAAATGTGGTCAGTGGTGTTAACAGTCAGAGAGAACTTTTTGCCATTTTTATTCACAAATTGAATGTATGTTGTCTTACTTATGTTAAGATTAAGATTATTTTTTTGAAGCCAAGATATAACTTTACCGATAGTCTTATTTATATCATCATTGTACGTTTTTGCATCCTGACACGGAATAACAATTGACAAGTCATCCGCAAAAAGTGTACAATCAAAGTCTATTGCATCTGGCAGGTCATTAATATACAATAGAAACAATAAGGGACCCAAGATGCTCCCCTGTGGCACTCCGACTGCATTCACTTTAGTGAGAGACTTGTGTGCAGTGACAGTATGAGCCGAATCAACTTGAGTAACTTCTACGCATTGGGTTCTTGCATCCAGATAATCCCTATCAATCGATGATAAATCGATATCGATCTATGATCGATCGATAGATGATAGATCGATGGCGCTGTGTGTCGTTTGAAACGAGAAGTTTTCTTATAGTTGTGCTTTATACCGCAATATAACCGAGTTCCACGCGGGCGTAGCCGCGAGCGGAAAGCTAGTAATAAATAATAGACAATGCTCTATCATAGCAACATTGAAGTACAGTACATCGAAGTCAGATACAGAAATTAATTTATGCATTGCAACTAAAGCTATTGTCTAATACTGATATAAACGATTAGGATACAAAGCGAAAATGTATTCCGCGATTGAGGGGAAATGCGACTAAAACTTATAGCAACAAAAAAATTAAGCGATCGACACACGACGCAATATTTAAATATACGATCGAGGTGAAATGCGATCAGGTAAATCGCTACAATGAATTTATGCTTTTAAGGTAAAGGACTAACAAATGTCAAGGTCTCAAGGAGCGGCTCAGAAAGGTCGAGGTAAGTGACGTCGCCATGATCCAGCAAAGGATGTAAAAGTGCTCAGCTAGAGAAATCTTAGTCTGAAGGGGAAGGAAATTGATCTTGTTTGTTTGAATTTATTTAAGTGCCTAATGCCTAAATCATTTAATTTCAATAAGGGGTAATTACTGAGTATTTTATTTGTATAGGAATTGTATGATCCATATTTATTTGATGTATGTGATATATCCTTAGTCAATCAAAGCCGCTGTATGGTGAGCAAAAAGGTATTTTCAAATATTTTTTAAGTAGTATTATTAGTATGTAATTATCTTACCAATTGCAACATTTGTGCAATGCCATCCAAATCAGGTGCATTATTGTTATCCATGCCCGGGGCACAGACACCAAACTGCGCTTGAAGCTCATCTTCTAAAAAGTAATTGCAATTAGAGGGGGGAAGCACACAACAATATGAAAAATTAATTTCTTAAATATTGATTGAGAAATTACCGAAATAGGCTACAATACATCATTATGTCATAAATTGTAGAATTTTTGCATGGAGCCTAAGTGACCGAAAATATGGAAGAAATGTATCCCAAAATTTCTCCAGTTACTTGTAAAGAAATTATTGATTATTTGTATATGGAAAACTGAACATATGTTTTTATGGTATTAAAATCAATAGTTCTGTTGACTGGAATTCAAAATATTATTGTAGGTAGCTTATTATTTAAATTACCCAAGTAACAGATTTGTAAACATATAATATTCAGTTTAAATCTACCATTTGGTAGTAAACCATAGATCAGATATTTCTATCAATCATTAGTATACACCTATACTAATTTAACTAGTCCCAACAAATATACATTACTTATTTCAAATAATTTCTACAGTTACTGATTTTATTCTCAAACTTACCATCCACAGATTCCCGTCGGTTTGGAGGAGGCCTCTCTCCAAAGGCCACAAAATTGTCTAAATCGGATATCCCAGTATTACCTCCGGTCACTTCTTTCAAATCATTCAGAACATCTGCTCTGCTAGACCAGACTTTTGAATTCATTTTGATATGGTTAATTGGTAACTTTTTTATCAATATTGCACGCTGACACGGCCCTTCGGCCCTTACACGGTCTTGTTGCGACAAGTTAATGAGGAAACATGATTATGTTTTAAAAATAATTGCAATAAACTTTCACTGCTGTTTGTTTAAAGGACCCACCTGCTTGACCTGCCTGAAACTGAAATGTTCGTCAATATAAGAGAGAGAAGTCAATAATTAAGAGTTAAATTAAATAGTAATAACACGCACTAAAACACTTACAAAAATAAGTTGCGAGTGCAACAAAGCGTGCTTATCGGAAGCCAGCCAAAGCCTGAAAAAAAGGATGAACCCGATGAACTCTCAAACTCAAACCCATGACATTTCGATCTGTCAAACTACGTCATTCATCTTGGCTATGTTCCACTTAGCGCCCGCAACGCCATCGACCACAGCTACAGAAATTGCCGTTCCACGTAAAAAACCGCGGCCGTAGGCGAATGTTGTGTAACGCACAACTTGTGCGCAGTATACTCGCAATATTTCGCATGGATTGGAGCAAAATTTAATTTAACATGGATTCCTGTGAATTTATGGTTGCGTTTTACACGCGACGAATGACGACGTTTAAGGGAAAGCTCACTTCGACCCACCTACATTTTGCGGGCGAAGTGGGCGCGACGTGGTCGCGAGCAATGACGTCATCTGTGACGTCAAACGATTCGCTCGCTATGACCACGGGCGCCAACCGGAACGCTGAAGTGGGCGATACAATCGTCGTGGTCGCCAACCGGAACGCACCCTAAGGGTGCGTTGCACATGGCGCCCACAACACCCAAGCCCACGACCGCAGAATAATTAACCATTCCACTAGGGAAAAAAGCCGCGGGCGTTGTGGGCGATTGTTTCAAGTGGAACGATTCGCCCACAACGACCACGGGCGCCAAGGGGAACGCTGAAGACTCTGAAGAGGGCGAAACAATCGTTGTGGGCGCCAAGTGGAACGCACCATAGTTGTCAATGTCAGAAATGTCAGAATTATTGTCATTGTCAATTTGTCAATTGTCAGTGTCAGTCAAATCCGGTGTGTTCTGTGGTGGTATCAGCGTTCTATAAAATTAATTTATAATAATAGTGAAAACAATGGGTGATGAAAAGTCAGAGGATAACACGGCTGCGTTATCTAGTGCCACAGAAAACTTGAAAGTGGAGGATAGAGACAACGGCGACGTTGGAAAATCGGATAAAGTTAAAAGTAAACAAATTGCTCATTAATGATTTTTCGTGTAGCACACATTACTTATTGCGTTTTGTGGTTCCAAACTGATACAATTTGAACTACTTTTAATGTATGCCCTTCATGAATCTTGAAATCAATGGTTTTGCTAACCAACATCTATCAACATTTATTTTCCAGTTGACATACTACTGAAAGCGACTGGCAATGCTCCCATAATGAAGAAGAAGAAGTGGGCTGTCGATGCAGAGAAGCCCATTGGCTGGATCATGGAGTTTGTTAAGAAATACCTAAAACTAGAGCCAGAAGAGAAACTTGTAAGTACATAAGTTTGTTTTAAAATTCTTGTCACAATTTCGTAAAGCACAATATTGCGGCCAGAAACGCCTGTGATGAGCGCAAGAGAGTTTGAGAATTTTGTTCCTGAAGTCCCCTATGAGGCTGACATAGTCACCCTAAGTGTGCTTAAGCCTTGTTAAATATAAGATTAAAAAAAAAAAATCTTGTCTACTATTTATTATTCATTGCAATCAAACCTGTTGCTATTGTATCTTTTAACTCATCATCATCAGCCTATATACGTCCCACTGCAGGGCACAGGCCTCCTCTCAGTATGAGAGGGCTTGGGCTATAGTTCCCACGCGGGCCCAGTGCGGATTGGGACTTCACACACAATGTTGAATTACTTCGTCGCTGTGTGTAGGTTTCCTCACGATGTTTTCCTTCACCGCATAGCTTGTGATAAATATCAAATTCGATATCGCACATAAATTCCGAAAAATTCAGAGGTGCAAGCCCGGGGTTTGAACCCACGATCCTCTGCTTGAGAGGCTACAGGTCGAACTGCTGGGCTACCACGGCTTTTTACTCAAACCATCCAAATCTTTTAACTCAAAGCCTAAAAAATATGCTGTATGTGGCTGCAAATCATGACTATAGTGTTTTCTGCCAAAGGAAAGGTGTTATTTTTGTTTTTTGTATTTTGTGTTTTTTTCTTTTGTACAATAAAGTGTTTACTTACTTACTTTTTACTACTTTTAAAGAATAATCAATTTATTTGAACAAAAATTAATCAAATGTCAATACAATAAATAAAAAACTTAAACTAATTAAACTTTATATTATTATATAGGATATTCAACTGTCAACTGTCAAACTGTGAACAAGTATCGAGTGCGCGGCTCCGTAATTTATCGTTATAAATATAGTACTAAGTGATCAA
>BHDV01052228.1:270425-286687 GCA_005406045.1 Adoxophyes honmai | reverse complement strand
TGGTTGGCAGTGAAATGGGAAACTTTGCCATTGTCTCCATATATCGATAGGACACAAAATTAAAAAAATCTAGGGTGAGTAATCGCAAATTTAAGATTGCGATTCATCATAAGTTCATTTCGAGTGACATTTCCACTGGACTCTGGTAATAGATCTCCATATCCGTTTGTGGTAGATTCGAAACAAAAAACCTCTACATTTTGGCGCTCTAGATAAGACCGAATTCTATGATTATCTTTAAGTATATCACGCTTTGTCAGAGTCTGGTATTCTATTATTTTCTGATGATCTAATATAGATTACGGTAATAAATAAGTGGATAGTGGATGTGATAGTTACCTACTAATCCTCTTATCTTTACCAGAATTTGTGTTGACGCAATATCTGACGCGATCGTGTCATAATGTTACTACAGTCTTATTTTAATGTGATTATTAGTAGATATATTGTGATCTACATTTCTAACTACGTGCATACTTGAAATATCCACAAATTTAAAACTAACCTAAGTTTTATCTTTCCATCATGGTCACAGCCGTGATTGTATGTATGTGTATGAAGATGCGTCGCATACCTACATACCTACGCCCAATGGGGTAGCCAAAGCACACTTGCGATGTTACGTGAACAAAACCATGACCATTTCACGTTTCATAGCCACTTTTAGCTCGTAAATATAAAATTAGGTAAGATGAGGTAGGTACTATAACTAAGGGAATAGGGATGTAATTGGAAACTATTTTGCAATAATGTGCAGACATAAGAAAATTGGACCTGCGCATTATACATACATACATACCATCTACACATACATCTACATGCGGGTCTAGCGCGGTCTTTTAACCGACCGCCCCTACCAAGTTACCCTCTAAACCTACCCTCGTTAATGTTATTTCTTTTTGTATTCGTTCATGTGTGTGTCTGTTTTTTGTATTGTTTTAATTTAATAACTACCTGCAAAATGTTTAAATTCAATTCTTCTTCTTCTAGTTTTAAGTTTCCGGGGTCGCACTGAAAATCAGCGTTGCGGCTTGCCGCAATATTATGCTGAGTGCGGCCCTTTTGGCGCTATTTGGCACGGAAGTGGCATTCCCCTTTTTAAGTTATTATTATTTATTTATTTAGGATAATTTATGTATTTTAGATAAGTTCATTATTATGTCTGTGTCAAATTGTTGTCAATAAATGTCTTTCTTTCTTTCTTTATACATATTTTTTAAGGTGAAAATTTTATATTGTTTTAATATTAGGTGACACATTATTACAAAATAACATCCAATCGAAAACATTGAAGATAGTAATCTTGTTTTGTTTAGAATATCGTCGTAATATCTCACATGTTATTGTTTAAAATACCTGTGAAAAATAATACGTTGAAACTCTTGTTTTTGTTTTTGTTTCCTCGGGTAGCTACGCGGAAAACGTCCACGTGCCGTGTTGCTGTTGACTCCTTGATAATGATAAACATTGAGATAAGAATTCTATTTATCCAGGTGCCTAAGAATAAACAGATAAATCTAGTTCATTGAACATACTATGAACTGTAGTAATTAAGGTTAAGGGGCTCCAAACGTGTCGATCTGAGTATTCACCCTACTAACCTACTATGTAAGTACTAACTCTATGCGTTGAGGTTGGAAGTCTTAAAACGTTTCAACCAAACATTCCGCGTGGTGTCGGGTTTATAATAACATCTCTCCATTTCTTCCGTGGAAGTCGTAAGAGGCGACTAAGGAAATAGGTTAATGTATATTTTAGGCGACAGGCTAACAATCCGTCATATACCTACCTGCCAACTCAAAACCTAAAAAAAATGCTAGAAGTGGCCATGGGACTTGAAATAGTCATGGTTTTGTCTATGTAGCGTTTCGTGTGCTCTGCCTATGCCATTTGGGAATACAGACGTGATAGATGTATACCTATATGTAATTGTTCTCCTTTCGCTCCGCTCACGTTGAATTCGGGGTATCACAGAAGAGATAGCACACATACCAATTTTATAGCTTTCTACTTTGAAAACTTCCATTCCTCACTTTAGGGAAATGGGGGGGTTTTGAAGAGACAAAATGTTGCCTATGTCACTCTCCATGCCGTAAACTATCTCTACCTAAAAAATCACGTCAATCCATCGCTCCTTTTAGCCGTGAAAGACGGACAAACGAACAAACAAACAAATAAACAAACAAACAAACAAACTTTCACATTTATATATTGTTACGGATGTAATTGTTCTCCTAAATTATTATAAAAAATTATTCGGCGGTCAATATTCATTTTTGGGCAATAACATTAGCTAAATATTGCATTTTGGGTCGTTGTACGTAAAAAAAATAACCCACAATATAACCACAGTCTCCGAAATCTAAGCCTTACTATACCTTATCGGTTTAGGTAATTAAAACAATATAAACAATCTTAACACGTCTTTTTGTTGAAATGCACAGTCTAAACATGAAACTCGTTACACTATATAGTTCAATTATGAAAGTAAATAATTTTCTCATATTTAAATTGTAAAATGTAAAAATTTCGATTTATAAAGTGTACGTTTAAATAAAAAGACACGTCAAGATTGTTTACATTGTTTTAACTACCTAAACCGATAAGGTATAACTTAAAATCTTGCCAAGATAGATGCCGGGAATTGTGCGAATGCGCCCGTGAGAACTTCGTCTCTCGCTGTTATCGGCGCTTATCCTTAGATATGATAACGGCTTATCAATAATCGGATTCGACGGGTTACTTAGAAATTGATTTCCTTCGCTTCCAAGAATTTGTGCCGCAGAAATCAGATTTCACTAGAATCCAAAGGATTTCTCTTTATTTATGTTAAGTAGAATCCTTATCGCAAGTAAATAATGCCTTCAAGTCTGAGAAGACATTTCAAGGAGATTAAGCTGGTATACTGGACTTGATAACAGCAGTTCCAAGATCTTTCCGTTTACTTAAGGTTTAGTCAAGGGCCACTTGAAGTAGGTATTACCCCCATTTTACATACCTACATACATTTAGGCCTGTGTTCCCAAATGGAGTAGGCAAAGGATCTACGATTTTTTCGAACCGGGGCAAATTTTTTCGAACCAGGGCAAAAACTTGATATAGCGCCCCCTCTAGTGAGCGTTTGATTAACACTAATGTATAATAGGTGGCATTGTGGCGCCCCCTGAAACTGCCACCCGGGGCAGGTGCCCCGGTTGCCCCCCCCCCCTAGATCCGGGGCTGGGCAAAGCACACCTAGCATAATTTTAGATTTTGAAAATAGATGGAAGAGGAATAACAGTGACGAGTTGCTAACCTGTCGCCTAAAGCACACCTAAACTTGTTTTCCTATCGCCTCTTACGAAATGCGCGGGAAAAATGGAGAGGTGTCTAAAACCAACGGCACGCGACCAAAACCAGATCTTAAATCTAAATAATCTCTACCTTGAATGAAAACGCCTACAAGTGACCTGAAATGAAGTGTCATTCCAAATCTGTTGTGATTAGTTACATAATAAAATTTGTATTTCTCTGAACGTTGTCATTGATAAGTACTAGAGGTCATTCCCCTCATGTTCGTAGAATATTATCACGAACAGCAAATATTGGATCTGTCCATCAAAGATACGGCTATGGCATTACAAAGAATCGGCAGTCAAATAATGCATTTCGATCAATGACATTCCATTTTACATTGTATTTTCCTCTTATACGGTCGATTTCATCAAAAGCAAATGAAATTTAGTATCTTTTATTTTTCTTCTGAAAATTGATTGCGACTTAGGTATAGATACTAAGAGCAAATGTTATTCTCATTTGATTAAATATTACCCTTAATAATTTTTCCATATTATGTAAAAAGCGGGTGAATGTTTCTTTTTTGGTTTGGTTACCTAATCTCTATAGTCTATCCCAATTAACTAAAAACTCGTCGACAAGCTCGTTCTTTAGTTTTTCAAACAATATCACAGCTAATTTGAAAGAATGAGTGAAAGAAAGACATTTATTAACATAAATTGACACCGATCATCATTGAACTTATCTAAAAATAAGCCTTAGTAAAATTAAAATAATTTAATGCGAGTTATGCGTGCATTAAAAAATAGTATCATACCGTGCCAAATAGTGCCAAAAAGGTTTAGTTTGTTACGTTAGATAATATCACTATAGGCGTGCGGCGTGTGGTATGTATTCAAACTGACGCTCTATCTATGCTTATGATTTCTGACTCTTAACACGAAATCTCGAATGGTGTAGAACTAGTTTCGAAAACCAACTCCACAATGGACTCCCACGCGGGCTGGGCAAACAGGAAAACGCCTAAAACAATACGGACGTACAGGAATGAATTAAATAATTTCCTATTGCGCCATCATCTTACTGTGAGTCTTCGGTAATCCCATACGGAGACACGGCCCATTCATTAAACTTGTAGTAATTAATACTATATTACGTTCAGTGTTTTTGAATGTAAGGAAAACATGACAAGATGACTGGGAGATGAGGTTCGTTGTTATTCATTTTGTTTCCTTGTTTCGATGTCATACACAAGGTGAAATCAATAGGTGATACAAACTTAGTGCTTCTTACTCAGTTAGGGCCGTTTACACATTGGGCGCTTTCAAACGCGCGCTTTGCTAACGCGCGTTTTGAGAAGAAGAGTTTCAATTGATGTGTACACATGCAAGCGCGCGCTTCTGATCAAGTTCCTCTTGTTCTCAAAACGCGCGTTAGCAAAGCGCGCGTTTGAAAGCGCCCAATGTGTAAACGGCCTTACGCTATGCAAAAAATAATGCATCGGTTCAGTTGTTAAAATTAGCCTGATAAAAATTAGGATATTCGTATGATGAAAGGAAAACACCACAGCAATGTATGGACTCCTTAAAATTTTAAAACCAAATAAAAATAAAAGAGTTAGTGCATTCCGTTGTCTAGCTTTAGCTGAGTAGAAACACTCATTTGGTAGGTAGGTATCACCATTTTAATTTCATCCTGTCGATACATATGTACAGTCAGGGAATTTGATAACTTAGTACCTTTTCACAAGAAATGTCACTGTGACATATTTACCACACTATCTACTAATCAAAGCAATACGAATCTCATTATGAAAAGGTTCAAAGTGGCACAGGTATCAATTTCCTTGATTGTACATACATCACGTCTGTATTCCCAAACGGGATAAGCAAAGCACATGAAACGCTAACATAGTCAAAACCACGACTACACGGTTCGTCATTTTATCTATAAAAGTAGTTCTCGACATCAAACTAGGCAAGATTTTTTTGGTGGGGGTAAGCTAGTGCATCGCTTTTACCTCGACAAAGCTAAAACGCTGCCACTAAAATCTGGCCTAGTTTATTGCCGACCACTTACTTATAATAAAAATCCCAACTTAATATTATAAATGCGAAACTAACTCTGTCTGTCTGTTACGCTTTCCCGCTAAAACTTCCAAACCGATTGTGATGAAATTGGGCACAAACAAACTTTAGACCCTGAGAAAGGACATAGGCTACCTTTTATTGCTAAATAAAGGTAATGCCCAAAATAACTATTCCACGCTGACGAAGTCGCGGGCACAGCTACTTTTATTATAAAATGAATCTGACTGACATAATATTTAGTAAAACATACTTAGGTACTTGGAATTTATTGATGACAAAGTGGTCCCAAGAACATAAAACCAATGACGAGTTAATATAATTTTGTTTAATAACTTTATATACAGTAGACTATAAACGTTTATCATGCGGTATTTCACAAAAAATACGCTTGAATCAATGCATAAAATTAAAGAAAATAATGAAACTGTTCGGTACTTTGTAGGTACTTATGTATTTAATGTTTAAATTACAGTTTCGCTGTAAATATGACTTCCAGTGAATCAATCGCATTGTCGCTTATGACTCAGTGAATTAAAGCTAATTACTTGTCCAGTCTTTTTTTATACTAGTTTTATACATATAACATATTACTTACCCATTTCATGTTTTTACTTATGTTAGCTACTATGTTGGTATTGAGTGAACTGATTTCATAATCCCTAAACGGGGCAGGCAGAGCACACAAAACATGACAAGACCATCACAATTTCAATTTGCATAGGCACTTTTAGCATAACTTTATATATCGACATAATAGATGAAAGAGGTATAAAACAGCATATCTACATATGTCACGCCTGAATACCCAAATAAGCACACGAAACCTTACAAAGCCAGAAACCATGACAATTTCACGTTTCGTAACCACTAGCATAATTTTAGGTTTAAACATAGACGGAAGTGGAGAAGTGGTGATACCTATGTTGCTAGCCTATTGCATAAAGCAGTGTTTTTCAATCTGGTCGCGTGGATATGGATATTCAAAGTTGAGTAAATAAATAAGAATAAATATGATCTAGTATGTTGTTCTATTTATACATTTTGTAATCCTAAATCAAAATAGGTACCGGTAACTAAGGGGGTCGCGAATTTTTTTTACCTACAAAGTGGGTCGCACCATGATAAAGTTTGAAAAACACTGGCCTAAAGCATATCCAAACCTATTTCCTTCGTCGCCACTTACGACATCCACGGAAGAAATGGAGAGATGTTATTCTAAACTCGACACCACATGAGCCCCTAATTATAAAACTATCTTTCGTCTTGATTTGAACATCTAAATTGATTGTTTACGTACGTATTTAATTACGGATTACTTAACCTGCTATAATTATGATATAAGTCGAATTCGAGGTTAGTCATTATTTTCCTGTTTTGTGGTTACCGAATCCGTAATAATTTCTGACAAAGTTATTTATCAAGTAAGAGGTACCTATATGAGGAAGGAAATTTCATATAATTTCGTTTTAGAATACATCTCTACCAATTTTAACGCTATCCCTCGCAGGTGCAACGTCATGACACCAGGAAATACCGCATCGTTTAAGTCTGTATTTATTGGCCCTCCTCAGCGCCTGGTTTTGCCCGGGTGCGATTGCTGTAAGATGGTAATACCACGATGAAAGCATGGGATTTCAATCTGACATATGCATCCTGATGGGATTAACAAACACATATAGTGGTTGGCAAATAACTTGGCCAGATTTTAAGAGGTGGGATGGTAATACAGTTAAAAGCAATTCACATACCTACTTACGTACAAGATGTAACATATACCAGGTGATAATTCACTGAGGATATAAAGCAGTTAATACATTATAAGTACATCTCGCCTGTATTCCCGGTAGAGCACACAAAATCAAAACTATGAATATTTCACGTTACGTAGCCACGCTTAGCATATTTTTAGGTTTAAACGTAGAAGAAAGAAGTACAACAGTGACAGGTTAGGACTGTCACCAGAAATGGTCACAGATATTCTAAATCCGACACCACACCAGGAAGTTATAGAAGCTACAAATACAATTTACCTAAGAATTTACCCCGTGGTAAATTATGGAAACGCTGCTGCTTTACCTCAAGTTAAATTCTTTAGGATCGGATACTCCGGTAACTAGAAAAAAAGTACGGGATACTAATTTGTTTACAACACCGTACTTACCTGGATCCAGACAACCGGGCTTCGCGGAAGGGTCGCAGGCGCATGAAGACCATTTCCCAGTACAACGCTCGACGCATGCGTTTTTGCTGTGCACTGATGCTTTGCTGCCTCTATTCCGGGAAGGAAATCGCTTTTTGTCTCGTTTAAGCGTTTAAGTAGGAATAATCTTGTAATTTTTAAATGTACGTCAACGTTTTATCCTCCCCGTTTGAACCGCCGATAGAGTTGGTTGTAGATACATCTCCACTTTTTCCGTGGATATAGTAAGAAACGATTAAAGAAATAAGTCAAGTTACTTCAGGTGACATGCTACCCACCACAGCTTTAATCGTTTAAACTGTTGAAACTGTTGTTCATCTTTAACATAAATTTAATCCTAAAATTCTGAAAATGGCAAAGAAACATGAAATACCTAGTCATAGTTTTGTCGGCATGAGTTTTCGTGTGCTCCATTTACCTTTGAATACAATTGTATGTGATGTATTTATGTGTGTTTATTAGTATTCATTTTAAGTATACACTTCTTTACAGCTATCTGAACCCAACGACATGAAAAGTTTGGCTGAAAAGCTGTTTCCCGGTGTTTTTAGACTTAATGCTAGAGTTTAGAGGCGGCTGGCTAGACTTTAGTGCTGACAGAAAGAATAGTAATAAGACCTTTACCCATCAGTGGGATACAAAACCAGGCTAATATTTACCGGCAACGATGTTTTAAAAACTAAGAACTCACAATAAAATTTTACAACATCACACAAATGTTATGACTGCGAAAAATGAGATGATTTTACGATAAGACCACAACAACATCCCCACTTTTATATATGTTCTACTAGCTGTGCCCGCGACTCCGTCCGCGTGGAAGAGTGACAAATTATCCCCGTTTTTTCCACATTTTCCAATATATCTTCGCTCCTATTAGTCGCGGTGTGATGTTATATAGCATATAGCCTTCCTCGATAAATAGTCTATCCAACACAAAAATATTTTTTCAATTAGAACCAGTAGGTAGTTCCTGTGAGATTAGCGCGTGCAAACAAACAAACTCTTCAGGTTTATAATATTAGTATAGATTTGTAATTTCTCTTTGGTGTTCAATAGATACGAAAGTTATTATTCAACCCTTAGTTCATTCAAAACAATCCCCACGTCATACGCTGAGATAAACCGACTACCATGACGTATTTTTCTATGACAAATCGCAGTTTTCCTTAAAGGCAAAGTGGACACCATTCACTAATTTACCTCATTCCTGAATGACGTCAAAGCTTATTCTTTTACCCAAGAGTTAACGAGAAAAAACAATGAGCTGACAAACCTATCGTCTTACAAAGAGCTGATCTGAATAATACACACGAACGTCTTTGATATATTTAGAAGAGAGAAATTTTATTCTCGGTAACGTCAGCTTCTACGTATCGAAAGTGAAAACAAGAGATTGTTTGTAGACGTTTACGTTGAAATATTATTTTGATACTTCGTGTTATTTTTTTATTACTGTGAGTACACGTTTTTCGAGTAGGTAGGTACGCAGTCAAAACCGTTCCGATGACAGCAACCCTGGCTGTGATTAATAATGTTGAGCCCTAATATGGCTCGCTAGTCCAAACCAAACTTACCGACACGACGAAAATAGTGACAGTTTGCTAACCCTGTGTTGCCTAAGCAAATGTTCTGCCCGGAGAAAGATCGTACTTCCGTCTCCAGGCATTACATCTGGCTGGATAGAAATCTTTCTATTGGAGTCTTTTCCACACATACCTTAACCTCTTAAGAGATTCGAGGAAGAAACGGAAAGCTGTTAGTCTAAGCCCGACACATTTGCCGCGATCGGGATTTTTATTTTAACGGACTGTTGCAGTTGGCCTCAGACGGTCTTTACTGCTTATCTAAGCTGAGGCAGCTCAACAAGAGAGATCGTGGTACGAAACTTCACAGAGAAGTAATCGCTACTTAGTCTAAGGGCGTTGTCAGGTAGGTACTATTTACACTAGGAACTATTTGAATATTTACAAGCTAAGCTATCACGCTGATGTATTGCAGTCCATTTTTTTTTTCAAGTCATGTATCCTACCGCTAAATACGAAGCGTCCTTGCTAATCATCAATCTACTGGAACGACTGAAAGTGCATGCATTGAGAAAACACAATCTAAATCCTTTTAATCATCTCATCATCAAAAAAAAATTAAAATCCAGTCTCTAAACCTAAAACCGCATCTAGAACGGTCCATCCGTTTGAGAGCTAGGCATAATGCCACAGAGATAAGTACAGTAAGTATTGTTAAATGTAGATGTAGTCATGTAGTTATGTGGTTTTATATATTTGACAGATGTTTACTTCTACCTCCTAATCTTAAGTCCCCAATTACTTAGGTACTTACTTTATAAAGAACGATTTAGTAGTTCTAAGAACCGCCCAACGTACTTTATAAAAATAAATTGTATTGTGAAAATTAACTTTCAGGTTAAGAAAGAAAATTGCAAAACTAAAAAATAAATGTCTGCGTCTCAAGCACGGTTTGCTAAACAAGGTCGGTCGGGACTACTTGGAAGGTTACAGCCAAACGTCAGGAATCCAGGATCGACAGCCGACAGCATTCATTACTCAGAGAGTCGCAAATAAACGTGGCCAGGTTTTAAGTGGTTTAAAGGTGGTTTCCAGATAAAAGCTAAGCGCAAACTTACCCCCACCACAAATCTTGCCAAGTTTATCGCCGATGTCTGTAACTTGTGCGCCAAAACAAAAATCGCAATTTAATTTGTTTTACCATCATCAATTGCTACGGTTCCCGAGAAATGAAACTAATGAGAAGCGTTAGAAATTCAAGGGCGCGAAAACAATCAGGAATGCCCACAAAGTATTAGTACACGTAAATAGAACTTCCGAGAAATTTAATTAGTTGTTTATTTCGATCCGAGACCTTGGCGCCGCGACGCGATGCGACACAAGTATGTACCTACTGCGTAGTACTTTGTGCACATACCACAAAACACGGGTAGGTACAGAAGTCCATCTCCATATAAAGGCCCTGCACAGACGACAGACTATCCGCGACAGACTTTTTAATCTGTGAAAATAGAACCTATGGATTTATGGAATTATATGCAGTAACGCACACGACGCGCAAAAAGTCCAGTGCACAATGTAGGTATACAATCCACACAGACTTTTTGTGCGCCGCAGACTCGATCGCGCAAAAAATCTGTCGTCTACGGTGCGCCAAAGTGTGCTCGAGCAACGCACACAGACACCAATCACAGACGCGATATCTTGGAATAGTACGTCTAGTGTGTTCTATTCGATGGTGCAGTCGTTAACGAATTCGTTTGCGAGTTGTCGCGGAATGTATGGAGACTTGTCGACCGTGGCAGTTGTGCAAACGTCCCGCTGGCGGCGCTGTCTCGCTTTCCATACAATTTTGCGATAACTCGCAAACGAATTCGTTAACGACTGCACCGTCGAAATGAACACACTAGACGTACTGTTGGGATCAGCCCGAGCGCGATTGGCGTCCGCTTGAGACGCGTGTTTTTGAACGATTCTGCAACCATTTCAAGAGTAACTATCAGAACTGTGAAATTGTAATAAGTATCTTAAATTAACACTTTAAAATAGTAAATAAAATAATCATGCATTTCGCCAAGATGTATCATGTCGTAATATAAATAACAATAACATTATAAAGTAAACGTGTATTACTTATTATCATCAATAGTAAAATTAGTAAATCAAACAACTAGACACAAGAGCTACCGCGACAGTTTTATGTGCATATGCCAAAATTGACATCCCTAGGGCAACCGCCAAGCGTTGGTATGAAGAGTGAAGTACATACGCTTGATTGACTTCTGTATGTATTTGTCTTGTGCGAATGTGCATATTATTCGAGAGTATCAGATACGTGCCATTGCCACCGTTTGCGTCCATCGCAGATGATTCGTAATTGATCAATCACGTATGTTTCATTGGAATTGTACCCTAGACGACGGTGTAGCGTCCAGTTGACATAGATTTGTCATCACATAGTTACAATGAGCAAAAAGCGGATGCTAAAATATAAGTACACAATTCCTTTCGTCAGGTTTCATCATAAGATCTTTCGCAGATTGTCTTTGCTCCCTTTACAAGGTTAAATTATGTGTCACTGTATCTAAATGAAACAAAAACCTGTGTATAAAACATACATAAACATGTAGAATGTACTTCCAAACAGAGCACACGAATTACAGTGACACAATCAACCAAAAAGAGCTATAATAGTGACAGGTTGCTAGCCAAATCATACAGCCCCCGACAAGTTGTGGTAAGTTTTATATGGTGGTGGCATCGAAGTATTTTTACTAACGTTAGTAATAATACCTCAATGGGTGGTGGTAAGTGCGCGCATTGTTTTTACCCTCACAAATAAAAAAAAACTGGTTATTTAACTTACCGGGGACTATACCTTACCTAGCTCTCTCTCATTGACTGTGGCTAAATAAGTAGGTACACCGCAGACCACGAAACTGGTAACTGCCTCTTGCTTCTTGGAAAAGCCTCCACCGACACCGAAATGGTTAGCAGAAATTGGATATAGGTATACTGTAGTTGTATCGTACAGTACCTACACCTCAGTTCTGTATACTCGTACAAGAACCTAAACAGAGATTATGATTATAGGAGATATTATTAGTAGGTACCTATAGGAAATTTATACGGTTCATACCAGAGTTTTAATTTCAGTGTAATACCCAGATTTTTCACAAACCTCGCTTATCTAAAGTCTGAGATCGAATTAGAGATCAAAAATGTGAACAAACATATTGCCATTGCTTTATTGTTATGAATCAATACACAAAAAGTAGTTAAAAAATAATACAATTAGGTAGTACAATTATATCAATTAGTAACAAAAAAAGTTCAATAGGTACATCTGGAATTTCACTTGGATATTGACAGTTGTTTGTTTACATTTTTGATCTCTAATTCGATCTCACACTAAGTATATCTCGCGCTACGATTTTTACCTCCAAACATGTGTAAGTCCGGTTACTGTGTTAGCGGGCAGTTTCTATCATCCTTTGGCTGCCTTTCCACCCAATTTGATACCCACCAATCATTTCATTGGTGCACATACCATAGCACCGGTGGAAACGGATTTCGTAGCGCAGCTTAATAGCTTAATACATTTCGCACCATAGCTGCTGCTGCATAGCACATCTCTGGTGGAAAGACAGCCTTAGACTTATCAAGATATCAAGTGCTATCGCGTCACTTGTCTATTGTGCAACGTTAAGAACAAGTAAAAAATTTAGTTGCGGTAAGCCCCTTTAAGTGGCGTCTCATGTGGCGAAATTACGCAGGCCCTGACGCGGGCGTGATTCAACGTGACACGTGGATCGCCTATTTCGGGCGGCCGAACGTCAGCGCGACGTCACGTTGAAAAAGCGACGAGGGTGTGTCAAGAAAGACTACCTAACTTTTTGGTGACTACAGTCGAGCCAATTGAACTCACTTAATATACATACACACATACCTACATACAATCACGCCTGTGTTCCTAAATAGGGTAGGTAGAGCACAGGAAACGTGACATAGAAAAAACCATGATTATGACCATATCACACGCTTCGCAGCCACTTCTAGCATAGTTTTAGGTTTACAAAGATGGAAGAGGTAGAATAGTGACAGGTTGCTAGCCTGTCGCCTAAAACTTACCTAAACCTATTTCCTTAGTCGCCTCTTACCTTTCGACATCCACGGAAGAAATGGAGAGGTGTTATTCTATCCCGACACCACACAGCGGATACTTACTTAATATCTTCATCTTCAATCGGTCCCTCATGACTGAGGATCGTTGTCACTTGAACCCCTTAAACGGACTATCTGTCTCCATCGATTGCGATCCGAAGTAGCCCTCACCGTCTGGTATTTTTTTTATATACTTTAACTAGCTTTTGCCCGCGGCTCCACTCGCATTAAATTCGGGGTAGCACAGAAGAGATAGCACACATACCAATTTATAGCTTTCTACACCACAAACTTCCACCCCTCACTTTAGGGAAATCGGGGGTTTTGAAGAGACAAAAAGTAGCCTATGTCACTCTCCATGCCCTAAACTATCTGTACCTAAAAAATTACGTCAATTCATCGCTCCGTTTAGCCGTCAAAGACGGACAAACAAACACACTTTCACATTTATATAGTAGTATGGATATACGTGTTATTCTCTAACTTGACGTCGAGCTCTCTTTCCCGTACAATATGAAAGCTAATTTTGACACTCCGACGTCGTGCTCGTCGTTGAACTTGGTTACGTTAGAGAGTAACACCGCTGTACCTACTGAAAATGAGACCAGAATTTGCATAATAAGTATAATAATATTCCGCGCAATATCCAAAACAAATTTAATTATTTTAGGCATAACCCTTACAATTTATTACTCAAATCCAAGGTGACAAGAGAGCATACCAGCCACGGCACGCCAAACCGACAAATAGCATACGGCACGCGAACGGCATTTGCCACGCAGTTTCCATCTTTACGTGGAAATACCATACTGTTACTGACTTCCTTTTAAGTCTCCATTCAAATACTAGGTTACAATGGAGCAAAAACAAAGGATTGCTGGATTTTCTTAAGAAGTCAACGCTTTTCAGAATAAGAGAATGCCTAAGGAACGGTAATTCCACATTTCTAGTCGTCAACATAGTGACCGTGTGGTATCGGGTATAGAATAATACCTCTCCATTTCCTCCGTGGATGTCGCAAGTAGTGACTAAGGAAATAGATTTAGGTATGTTTTAGGCTACAGGCTACTCAGGCTAGCCACCTGTCACTATTATACTTCTTTCATCTATGTTGAAACCTAAGATTAAAATATTTGGGTTCGTTTATACGTTCCGTAACATGAAGTTATCATGGTTTTGTCTATTAACGTTTCGTGTGCTCTACCACATTTGGGAGTACAGGCTTGATGTATGTATCTACGTAGTCAACATAATCGATGTTAGATGATCGTCATTTATAGTGTTGACATCGCATTTATCTAGGAAATAAGAGTAATAGGAAATCCACTCTCTAGTCAGCGGCATTGCGAAATAATGACGCCGTTTCGTAGTAAATGATGTAAGTCAGCGGAAAGCAAATCTGTGAGGTCAACGCTGCAATTTTCCTACATAACGAGACAAGTACCTACCCCGGCAGGTTAGATGGCAAGATTTTTTGTAGTGGGGGTAAAAACGAAGCGCGAACTGGCCCCCATTAGAAAAAACTTACCATGTAATTTGCAGGGGACTATTGTCGGACTTGACGCTACTGAAAAAGAAGAACAGGAAAAGTAGCTGAGTAAGAAAAATATTGTGTTTCATGCACATAATCAAATATGAGCCGATTCAGATAAATGTTAATATATTTTACTCTTGAAAAAGTAATCGCGAGAAAGTACAATTTTTCAAATGGAAAACAAAACACACTCGATTTGCAAACTTCCTTCATTTTTTTGAAGTCGGTTACGAAAAGCACTACATATAAGGTAAAAGTACCAATGCTCGACGCCTCAACGCCCGGTAGACGACACCCATCTGTCACCTGTCTTACTATGACATAAGGTTGCAACTGCCAAGTATTGGGTCAGTGTCGAACACAGGACGTTTACCTTTTACCTTACACATACTACATCACGGCTGTATTCCCTGAAGGGGCAGGCAGAGCAGACGAAACGTTACATAGTCAAAATCATGACCATATTGCGTTGCGTAGGCATATTTGACCGTTAGTAACCTGAACTCTAACCAATGATTTCCCAAAATTTTGTTTCTGCGTACTTGTTAGGTACCTGCATACGTAAAATTATAATAACAGCAGTATCACTTAAATTGAGGGTTAGGGGTAGGGTTGCTACCCGTACTTTATAATAAATTATTGTATGTTATAACATTGAGCTCCTGTGTGGTGTCGGGATAATACAATACTTCTCTATTTCTTTCTTGGATGTTGTAAGAAGCGATTAAGGAAATAGGTTTAGGGATACTTTAGGTGATATTCGAATTTGATATTTACCACGAGCTATTCGGTGAAGGAAAACATCGTGAGGAAACCTGCACACAGCGACGAAGCAATTCAATGTTGTGTGCGAAGTTCCCAATCCGCACTGGGCCCGCGTGGGAACTATAGCCCAAGCCCTCTATTGTATGTAATTTCATGTTTACTTTATGAGAACAAAAAAGTACACGAAAATACTTTATTTCGCAATTTATGGTATTTTAAAAAGGCTGTTTTTTTTCCTTAGATAAAATTTATCAATTAAAGTACAAAAAATAACTAAAAAATATTTTAGAATTACCTAAAAAAGTACTTTATTCTGATACCATGTACTTTTTCTGAGCTGTATCTAATAACCAATGTACGTGCTAAATAAAAGGTGGTAACCATTGAGGTACTATTACTACGTAGTAATAGTACCTCAATGGTGGTAACCCTAGTGAGGGGTAATTTCGGTGTCCATCGTAGCGGGCCCAATGTTTTGTTTAGTATTTCGGAGACGTAGCGACAATAATTCGGGCGTTCTGTCGCGGCGTGGGAAGGCCCGGCGGAAGCGACGGCAAACGCAGGGGTCGCAAACCATGGCAGGTATGTCCTATTTTAATATTTATTTAATTTAATAAAACACCTAGGGTGACCGCACCAGTAATGGACATAGAACCAGTAATGTACAATGACTCTTATTTACTACCCACGACGGAAAAGTCATTTGT